>JABASD010000382.1:0-81784 GCA_019776165.1 Pogonognathellus flavescens
AAAAATGCCATACAAGTGGCGTATCAAGAATTTGAATGGGGGGGGGTGACACCAGGGAACTGGAAAGTTGGAGAGCACAAATAAATGGGCTTTGTCCGCAAGTAATCTACTCATTTGTCGGAGTGTGGGAATAGCACGCGCCCCTAATGCCCCATGTATAGATACGCCCTTAAATGTGATTATGATTAAATAATGGGCATTGCCTCTTTGAATAAAAAAATGTTATTAATGGTTTATTGACGCAATTAATATTATATTATAATATATAATGCTATGAATGATTACGACAAATAAAGCTTCACTGTACATTTGTTGTCTGGCATTTTCTAGTTTATTTTAACATGCTTTGTAGGTCATACCCTTATTTTTGAAGAAATTGACCGATTGCGATTGTACAAAGGTATAACATGGAAATGCAATAAACTTTGTGCATATACAAAAATACACATTAATTCCTGCTCTCATTAATATAGTCATCAATCATTGATTATTTGTTTTAAACGTATAGTTAATACTGCATGATGTCTTGCCAGTCATAATTATTTAACCTTTTTAATTGCAAGTTGAGTTTGCGTATCTGACAAAATAATTTTACATGAGTAGTATTAAATTTCACACAATTTACTGGCAAAAGATTGAGAAATATTAAATCATGAACACAAAAATTGTTTCAGTCTTGTTTTTGTCATTGACGACTTTACATTTGGTTTATGGTAAGGAAGGAATTTTGGTTTCAGTCTAAAAAATTATAATAATTACTATTGTTTCTAGACTACAGTATTATTGCCGTTCATGATGAGAGAATTTCTTTATGCAAAATGTAGGGTTTGATTGTACTGACCTTCCTGATGGAAACTATGCAAATCCAGACGATTGTACGACATATATTGAATGCAGCAACGGGATAGCAAATAACTTGAATTGCCCAAATTTAGGACCAAACGAGCCATTTTATTTTAATCCAGGAACTAAAAACTGTGATCTTACAGCCTGTCCAACTGAAAATGGTAAAAAGAATCCTACTAAAAGGAAGCTAGGCAAGACGCTGAAAAAAAAGTCTGGACTTAAAATTGTTAATGGCTAATAACCTGCATTAAATCTCAAAAATTATGTAATACTGTACATCTGAGTTTAATTTTTACACGAATACATTTGATTTTTTTACATGAATTCGAATGGTTTTTATTTTTATAATAATTCGTTTGATGTTCATTTTTACACAATCAACCATCCATATAATAAAAATATAAGTAGGATTTGACTAATAAATATGATTTTAGGCAAACCTTGCATGGATTTTGGGACAAGTAAATGAGGAAGTAATAATTAATTTCTATAATAATTTATCTTATTTTTATGTTAATCATGTTTAAAAAGTTTTCATTTGTCATACACAATTTAAAATTTTAAAAGCAGCATTATAAACGCTAATAATTCATAATACAGATAGAAATAAAATGACCATAATATTTATAAATTATTCTATGTTGATTCTAAAGCAATTAGTAGAAATAATATAAAATGGGAAATAAACATCAGCAATGACGTATCTAGGATTCGGAAATATGAACCCGAGATATTCGGGGGGGGGTGGGCTTTAGGAATCCTTCCTAAATACGCTCTTGAACTTTAATAAAATGCCTAATTAAATTAATAAAATAATTATAAATGAAAATTAGAAAAATAATATATTCATAATCTTCATTCAGAATTCGGTTCGTATTTCTGAGTCTCCTTCTTTTAATTATTATTTTTTAATTAAAATTTTGAAATGTCTGTTTGCTGCTATTAAATTTTGTCACTCATTTAATTACTATTAATTAAAGCCCAATTATTTATTAAAATAAAGAATTCAATAATTATTTAATGCATATTTAATTAATTTTGAAATTGATAAACGAAAGTGTCAAATATTTGAAACCAAGTTATTATTATTGGGGCTAATTTTTAGCGATTTATAATTAAATATTTTTATTTTATTATAATTAAAAATTATCTTATCTCGTTTCAGCAATACTTTTGTTTGTACCAATATGCAATATTCTCACCCTGCAGCAGGAATTAGGGGCATCTTGCTTACACACAGCTAACGGTGCTAGTGATTGTGATACCGGGTGATACGGAGAATATATTCCAAGGGTGATCAATGAGTCGGCTCCAAAGTCAATCTGATTGTGTTGAGCCGCATTACAACAATTTTGTTCGTCGTGACAGAATCTTGATTCAGTTGATTCTATTTCTAATAATCTAAAGCACTAATTTTTAACTGATTCATCTTCCAGATATTTCTTGCATTTTGCTGTGTGGTATTTTTAACGTTGTGATTTTATTAGGCCATGAAGTATATAAAAGTTTGCACGCGTTTTAGTGCAATAGGTAGGTATCATTGGCGTTTGGCTAGTACATCAACGAATTCAAAAGGTCAAGCTAAAGTTGCTACTACTACTGAAGAACCAGCAAACAGCGATATTATTGAAAAACAGCGAGCTAAAAAGGACATAAAAAAAGCCGAAGATGATTATTTCAAACCTCGTAAAACTGCTTTCGCTAAAGAAATTTTTCTAGGAAATTACGATACAAATTTACTAACTTATCCAGAAGTTCTAGAGAAAGATCGCCATGAAACATTACACGATATGTTGGGACCGATTCAAAGATTTTTTGAAGAAAAGGGTAAAATAATATTAATGCAGAGAAACTATTACTACTTCGTATGTGTATTGTAATATTTTATTGAATGTTTGTAGGCTATTTATTATTATGATGGTCCTGATGGTGGTATGATATTATCTCTTGCAGTGAATTCAAGACAAATCGACAAAGATGCAAAAATTCCTGACGAAGTACTGGACGGATTGAAAGAACTGGGATTATTCGGACAACAAATTCCTCAGGAGTATGGTGGTCTTGGTTTAAATGCTACTGAATATGCAAGACTTCAAGAAGTCATCTTCTTGGATGGCAGTATTGGCGTTACACTCGCAGCACATCAGTCGATTGGTCTCAAAGGTCTTTTAATGTACGGAACAGACGAACAAAAGGCTAAATATTTACCAAAGTTGGCAACTGGGGAAACCATTGCAGCTTTTGCATTAACAGAACCCTCAGCAGGTTCTGACGCTGCATCTGTGCAAACGAAAGCAACATTGTCTGATGATGGCAAGACATGGTATCTGAATGGAAGCAAATTGTGGATTTCAAATGGAGGAATTGCAGATTTTTTTACTGTTTTCGCTAAAACTGTAAGATTTGTTACGTTCCTAGTATTTAACTATTTTTATTAAATTGTCGTAATTTATAAAACCTTAACAAACTTAAATTGCCATTTTTGGTGTGGTTTATTTAGGATAATTTTGAAGGCAAATCTACCAAGAAAATTTCAGCGTTTATTGTGGAAAGAAAATTCGGAGGTGTTACCAGTGGCAGACCAGAGGATAAGCTTGGAATTAGGGGTTCCAATACAACTGAAGTTAATTTCGAGAATACACCTGTTCCAGCAGAAAACATATTAGGAGAAGTTGGTGATGGATTTAAGATCGCTGTAAACATTTTAAATAATGGAAGATTTGGAATGGGGAGTGCTGGAGCTGGTAAGATTATCATTGGACAAAATTTGAAATACTTTATTTTTTGCTTATCATCATTTGTTATATTAATCTAAAAAAATAAGTCATTCATAAATTGAATATGATTTTAGGTGTATTGAAAAAGTTAATTGAGATGACCACGGATCATGCAATTAATAGAAAACAGTTCGGAAAGTCTATTAGTGATTTCACTCTAATAAAAGACAAAATAGGACAAATGACTATTACTACGTACGTTATGGAAAGTATGGCTTATCTAACAGCTGGACTTATCGACTCTGACGAATATGAAGATTCTGCTGTAGAAGCTGCAATGGTTAAGGTACCTAGCTCAAATTCTCAGCGAAATAATATATTTCATTCTTTCAATCTCGTTATAAGCTTTTTACGAAACTATTTTGTTATTTTTATTTAGGTTTATAGTTCTGAGGCAATGTGGAAACATGCCAGTGAATGTCTTCAAATCGTCGGGGGCATGGGTTACATGAATGAATTTCCATACGAAAGATATTTAAGAGATTCACGAGTTTCAATGATTTTCGAAGGAACTAATGAAGTCCTTAGAATGTTCATAGCATTAATGGGTAATTTATACATTCTAATTTCTACTTAACAATTCACATATTATATAGCATTGTAAACTCTGTTCATTTTCCTTGTGCATTATTTTCAAAATTATTTCCAGGTGTTCAGCATGCGGGTAAACAATTGGCTGAGCAAGTAAAAATACTTCGTAATCCGTTTGCCAATCCCGCTGCCTGTTTATCTAAAGCCTATCAAAGGGCAAGACATTCTCATGATGAACCTTCTTTAAGTCTTGGACTCAGCGGTTTTCTGCACCCCTCGCTTAAACACGAAGGGGATTTATTGGAATACTGTGTTCTTCGACTTCAGTATGCGGTTGAGGTGGCCTTAGAACGACATGGGAAGGACATCACCAATTCACAACTGGATTTAAAAGCCTTAGCAGAAATTGCTATTGACATTTATGCAATGACAGCTGTACTCAGTCGTGCATCAAGAGCATATTGCTTAGGATTACACAATGCGGACACTGAGGTGTGTATGATGTTCGAAAATAATATTGATGTTTTATATTTGTGATGAAATAAATTATTCAATTCTAACTTTGCTTTATCTATCACAGATTCAAATCGCGATGGTTTTCTGCCGAAACGCGCAGATCCGTAATCAGCAACTTGTTGACGGTATAGATAAGGGGAAGTTTGTTACGAGTAACAACATTGTAATGGAAATTGCTGATACAGTTATTCAAAAGAAAGGATATTGCCTAGAACATCCGTTAAAACGAGCCTTCTGGTAAATCTCCATAACCAGAAATAACCTTGATGCTTCAGTCAGACCGATTTGAAATTGTGCAAATTATATGTGTATTTCTAGTAGTAACTGGTAATTTATAAAATGTTAAGTGCTTTTTGAGTTAGATTTAATATAAAAGGTTAATTTTCGAAATAGTTCGTCAAATACAGTTTAAAATCATTGAATCATCTCAAGACGTACACAAAAGAATTTCGTACTTTCTGATAATACATTTGCTGACGATGCAGTTTGATTCAATTTCAATAAATCAGCAATATGATTATAAGTTCAAGTTTTGTTCTTTAAACTGTCCATTCAAATTATTTGTTACCAAGCAATTTATCATCATAATAATTGTTTCCGTTTTTCATGATGGTAAATCAAATCATATCAGAAGTTTTTAAAAATTGTATAAAAAGTTACTTTTTCGCAGATCTAAATTCTTGTAGTTTCAGTTCCAATTCATGGGGTTCTAAATTCTAGTAGCACTAACAAATTACTTTTTGGAAGAAGACGGAGAAGGGTTATGATACATTATCCATAACTTTACCTTTCTAACAATAAAATGCGTTGGCTACAACACCGCAACATGACCAAGTAATGAACTATAATGTTAATCTATAAGGACAAGTAAACCAAAATTCCAAGTGCTTCCATTTCATCCCCAGACTAAATTTTCCGTTATAATTTCTTCGCGACAGTGACACAAATTATGGCATTATGCTACCCATGGAGTCCTCCAGTTAGTTACTGTTACAACAGCCCTGTGCCTTGTTACCCACCACAACCTCGATATGTGATGCGTCCACCACCACCACAGTTTCCAATGTGTAGGCCTTCTTATTGCGTGCCTAACAGAAGTATGGGATGCTACCCACCGGGAACAGTCTGTGGATATCAGCCGCCTTCACGCTACTATTGTTTAACTCCTCAAGTACAATATCAGCTTAAGAGCCCATCATGTAATTCACAGTTTCCTGGTGTTATAGATCCATGTAGTGGAGATCTCACCCCTCAAACACGGAACATGATCCAGAACGTACTTAAAATTGTGAATCAAGTGTTTCCTTGCCTGCAGCCGAACATGACACCTTGTATTGGTGATGATTGTAATCAAGAAGATGATGATAAATCGTCCAACACAAACTCATCAAATACAAATACAAATACATTTCCATTAAGTTCCAGCTCTGGTGAAAAGAAACAAAAACGAAAAAATTCACACACGAAAACATCAAATAAAAAAGACAGTTCTTCGAGTGATTCTTCTAGCGACAAAGATGAAGAACCAGACAAAGAACTGCCTTCTCGTCTCGTACACGTAAAAGTCGACAAGGATAAACATAAACCAGAAAGGCCCAAAAAAATTAAACATCATCCTGTGAAAAAGGTGGCAAACATTACTGTTGTTAAAGATAGTAAGCCAAAACCAGAGAAGAAGCCGAAGAAAAGTAAGAATCAGCCTGTGAAAGAAATGAAAACTATTACTGAAATTGAACAAAATAATTCAAGCTCAAGCTCTTCCTCTGATGACGAAGACGGTAAAAAGAAGACGGGGATTAAGCATACTGTGAAAAGAATTGTTGGTGTTTTCCCAGTAAATAGCTCGGGGAGCAGTAACAACTCAAACCCAGATCACGGAGTAAAAAGTCCAATATCTACAGTAGTGAATATCATGCAAATCGATGACACACCCAGATATATGAAGGATGACAACACCAAAATTCCTAATGCTGCTATTTCCAAGAATTCCATTCTTAAACCGGAAAAAAAGAAGAAACATAAGAAAGATACACCCAAAAACATGAAGGATGACACCACAAAAATTCCTAATTCTGCCATTTCCAAGAATTCCATTCATAAACCGGAAAAAAAGAAGAAACAAAAGAAAGATGACAATCCCATAATTAGCAGTATACCATTACCCGGAGAAAACAATGTTCGTGAGAACACAGACAGCAAGGACCCAAAAGATGTAGAAGATAATACAGACGAACCTAGAAATAATTTAAACCGCAGGAGTATAGGGAAGAGGACTATTATTAGAGAAAGGCCATCCAAATCTAGTTCCAGTGATCCAGGTCAAAAAGGTGAAGGAGACGAGCCTTCGGGGATACGCGTCGTAAAAAAGATAGTTAGAATAGAAGAAGTTTCTTCCCCAAGTTTAAGCTCAAATTCGTCTGGTCCCGACCCCAACAAACCAGTCCTAAAAATTTTAGGAAACCCTACGGGTATGCACATCGAAAAAAAGATCCTTAGAATAGTAGAAATTTCAACCTCAAGTTCAAGCTCAACCTCATCGAGTCCCGACCCCAACAAACCAGTTCTAAAATTTTCTGGAGATCAGCCTTCGACGGGTAAACGCATCGAAAAAAAGATAGTTCGAGTAGAAGAAATTCCTACCTCAAGTTCGTCGAATTCCAATGAACCAGATGAAAAGATCGCAGATAATAGTCCTAAGAAAAAAGATCCTAGCAAAACTTTCATTAAGAAGATTGTAAGAGTCGAAGAAATTGAGAGTTATTCTGCAAGTTCAGGTGAGTCAGTTAAAAATGGAGAACCTGACAAAAAGGAAATACCTGGTAAACAAGGGGGAAAAATAGTCAAAACAATGATTACTAGAATTGAAGGCAGCTCCACATCTAGTAGTTCCGAAGAAGAAAACCTGCAAAAGAAAGTACCCAGACAGAAAACACTAACGAAAAAAATTGAAAGGATTATCACTGTCGAAGAAGATTCTGATAGCTTTTCAGACGACAGCTCTGCAGGAAACAGACCAGGAGGATTGAAACTGTCAAAAAAACGTGAGAAAGCATAAAAAGCTTTCTATAAAATCACATTATTCCAAAAGAACCACGAATCGAAATTATAGCAAACTATTTTACCTCCTTTACTCAGAATAAATTATTGTTGCATACAACATTTTTCATTCATACCTAATTCAAAATAACTTCCTCATGTCCCGATCACACGTTTTGCTCCATTCGTATTTTATATACCATAATGTTTTGGAATACTTTATGATAGGGAATAATAGGGATAAGTTTCTTTTCTTCATGAATATAAACTACGACTAATACCTACTCTGCCCTTTCATTTTAATCGTTCTATACACAGTGATCAGTTTAATAAGTTTTCATGATTTCTGAAAGGTAAAATTAATTCTACAAATTGATGCGGAACCCGTAGGGACACTGCTGAAAATATCCCCAAAGAAAATCTATGAATGTTGATGATAGAATATGTTATTTAAAATATAATGCTTTCATGCAAATGAACGATAAAGCTTAAAACAACTATTGAAGTAGCGTGTTTAGTCATAGATTTTCTGTGGGGATATTTTCAGCAATGTCCCTACGGGTTCCGCATTAATTTGTAGAATTAATTTTACCTTTCAAAAATCACGAAAACTTATTAAACTGATCACTGTGTAAATAACGATTAAAAATAAAAGAGCAGAGTAGGTAGTCGTAGTTTATATGCATTAAGAAAAGAAACTTGTCCCTGTTATAAAGTATTCCAAAAACATTAATGTATATGAAATGAAAGTAGCAAAGAGTGTAGCATAGAATGGGGCAATGGGGTTGGGGACATGAGGAAGTTATTTTTCTACAAAACAGTTCTAAAAATTTCAGGAGATCAGCCTTCGACGGGTAAACGCATCGAAAAAAAGATAGTTCGAGTAGAAGAAAATCCTACCTCAAGTTCGCCGAATCCTAATGAACCAGCTGAAAAGATTGTAGATAATAGTCCTCAGAAAAAAGATCTTGGTGAGTCAGTTAAAAATGGAGAACCTGACAAAAAGGAAATACCTGGCAAACAAGGGACAAAAATAGTCAAAACAAAGATTACTAGAATTGAAGGCTCCAGTTCTAGTGAGTCAGTTAAAAATGGAGAACCTGACAAAAAGGAAATACCTGGCAAACAGGGGACAAAAATAGTCAAAACTAGGATTACCAGAATTGAAGGCTCCAGTTCTAGTGAGTCAGTTAAAAATGGAGAACCTGACAAAAAGGAAATACCTGGCAAACAGGGGGGAAAAATAGTCAAAACTAGGATTACTAGAATTGAAGGCTCCAGTTCTAGCGAGTCAGTTAAAAATGAAGAACCTGACAAAAAGGAAAAACCTGGTAAAAAAGGGACAAAAATAGTCAAAACAAGGATTACTAGAATTGAAGAAAGCTCCAGTCCTAGTAGTTCCGAAGAAGAAATACTGCAAAAGAAAGTACCCAGAAAGAAAAAACTGATGAAAAAAATTAAAAGGATTATCACTGTCGAAGAAACTTCTGATAGCTATTCAGACGACGGTGCTGCAGGAAACAAACCAGGAGGATTGAAACTATCAAACAAACCTGAGAAGAAAGCATAAAAAGTTTTCTACAAAATCACATTATTTCAACAAAACCACGAATCGAAATTATAGCAAACTATTTTACCTCCTTTACTCAGAATAAATTATTGTTGCATACAACATTTTTATTTATGCCTACAGCAAAATAACTTCCCCATGTCCCCACTCTCTGCTACACTTTTTGCTCCATTCATATTTCATATACATTAATGTTTTTGGAATACTTTATAATAGGGATAAGTTTCTTTTCTTAATGCATATAAACTACGACTACCTACTCTGCTCTTTCATTTTTAATCGTTCTTTACACAGTGTTCAGTTTAATAAGTTTTCGTGATTTCTGAAAGATATAATTAATTCTACAAATCTATGAATGTTGATAATAGAATATGTAATTTAAAGTTCATGCTTTCCTGCAAATGAACGATAAAGCTTAAAACTCCTTTTGCAATAGCGTGTTAAAAGAAATCTTTTTTCGATCTCCTAAAACGCTAGCATGGACATTAAACATATGTCCCTATAAGGCTTGGAAATCTTGAATTACATGAATAATATTATTAGGTATAGAAAAATAAACCAACCAAGTTATCGGGCCAGGATGTGAAAGTTTTAATCATTTTATTACAAATTCTGAATAAACTAATAATAAAAATGAATACGTAACACATTAGGTAAAAGTTAAATATTAAATATGTATGTCTATAGCATTAAATTACAAAAGGTCAATATTATAAACCAACATTTCATACAACAACTGACAACGATTAAATATTTTATTGCCCTCATTTCTTAGCCATGAAGGTAGAGATGTGAAGGGTATCCCTCCAAAGACACTGAAGTTACCACTCACTCTATTTTGTGGTCTTGACAGAAATACCAATTCTATCAAACTCTTGGACTGGATTTGGCTTTCTTACAAAGTACAACATTCACTCTTCTCTTTTTACAGTGTAGAGGCAACAAATAATTAGAAAGTTAATTAAAGTCCCTTACCATGAAGTTTTCTTCCAATAGAATAGAGGTGTATTCTAAATGTTTTAACAATTTTATCAATTTTTACAGCTGTATCATACAAGTTGTATGTAGTTGGTACTTACTAATGGGAATTGTTACTAAATGACAAACTACTTCCGTAATCTAATTTGTAATTTTAAGTAGCATAGAGGTAATATTTTATAATTATTATTCTAAATCTACAGCTTTGACAATCTCCGTAACAAAATACACACAAAAGTTTACATTTCATGTACTATTGGATTATTATGTCTGTATTATAGTAGGTATGGTATTAGTATTATAGGTATGTACAAATGGTGTATCTAAAGTACCCACTAAATAAACCTTAAGATTAAATTAACACTGACTTACAATAACAGTAATTTTCACTGTCATCTGTACAATTATGTTCAAAGAGTTAAACTAATAAAATGCAATTCACACGGCAGTAATACTTCTTCCTCATTAATCCATATCTCCACCCTGGTAATCTTCCAACTCTTCGTGGTCTGCATCGTCGTCTGAAATAAAAGAAATGTAAAAATTATTGGATTAATTGATTAATCTAATAGGAAATTTATGTATAATGAAAATTAGGGGAATTAAAAAAAATGATGTATTGAACACTTACCAACAGGCAATCTTTTACGAGTGTAAGCTCTCTTGGCAGCTTGAACGGGGTGGTCTGATTCTCCGTGCATCAAAGAATTGCGATAAGCATATAGAGGTTGCCATTGACTTCCCTGGCTTGAAGGAGTAGCAGAACCAACACGATGGTCCAAGAATTGTAGAACAACACGCTTATCCTGTTTTAACAGTTTGTTGGTGAATTCACTGAGTATTTCCAAGAACGCTAAATTTGGTGGTGGTCCGTTGGGGTCGTGAGGATTTTCTAGAGGATTGACCGAAAATAAGATTCCTTCCCTATGCAAAGCTGTTATAGCGTCTCTGTTCTTAATGGCGTCAAGACCGAAACTAAGGGCAAATCTTTTAGCCAAATCCTTAAGAGCAACAAAATCATCACTACTTCTCTCTACCATCCACATATTACTAGTTTTTGGCAAATCCCCGAAAACAGTTGTCAAACTGACGACCATTGTCAGAGCACAATTAACCTTGTTGATTTCTCTCGCTTTTCCCAAAGTGGCTTTGATAATGTCTCCGTAATCATTATAGTGCTTGACGTAGTACTTGAATACATCCGAAGCTGCACTAGTAGGCATTACATTATAAACAATTAGTTTGCAAAACTGGGCTAAATAATTTCTCATCTTGTGAAGTTGTTCAATTCGGGCGTGCTCGTCCAATTCGTCATCTCTTTCGTCATTAAATACATTGGCTTGCATAAAGATATTGAGTAATTTTTGTAAATCCGGATCAGGCTGATACACTAAAGTTTCCATCCATTTTTGCTGAGCAAGTTGTTCACAAAATACGATGAGACCGTCGCATATTGACGTATAAGCCTCAGCTTTGAAACTTTGTGGTGATTGAGAATGAGAAACGAGAACTTTCATGGTTGTCATATAATCGTTTAACTTTCGGTGGAGTTTCGGTACATCATCTGTGCCAGATACACCATGCTCCCCCTTCTCTTGAATATTCTTGAGATCCCATAGCAAGGCAAAATAACAAGCGGAAATACAATTCCGGACTGCATCTCCCGGATAAGCGCTCATATTGTCACAGGTTTCTCGAATGACAACAAAAAGAGTGTCCCAAACTTCCCATTTGTCGAAACTGTGACAGCCGTAAAATACTGAGATCTTCCTCAGACTTGTGTTTAAGTTATACACATCATCTTCATCTGGGTCACCCTCTTCACTTGACTCTTTAAATTCTTGCATGGCAAGCATAACTTTTTGCCATATTGACTCGAGAACACTCATCAGTGCTACTTCTGTCCTGCTTGATTTTCGTGCGTCGTCGCAACAAATTACTTCGAGAGTTTTAGCAGCAATTTCTAACACATCGACATCAGTATGTTGTTCGGTGATTTCTTTTACAAGTTCCAAAAGCATGTCTAACGATTTCTCTTGACGCGAAGTTGTATAGATTTCCAAATCAAAATATTGGGGCAAAGACAATAAATTTGCAACTTTGTCTGGATCAGCTTTGTATTTTGTGAGAAGGGCTGGCAAGGTGGGAATGAAATGTTCGGTTAAACGATTCTTATCGTCACTCACTTGCTTCAATTCTTTGGCCGACAGAATTTTCCTCGTAGGTCCTCTTCCTATTGGAGGTTCGCCAGTAGCGCATTGTCGCACAGCACAAATCATAATTTCAATTAGGGACGTTTCCTGTTTATCGTCCAAGGGTTCTTCTGCCGGTCCTGGCTCTTCCAGTAAAAGGTCTGTCATGCACTCCCAGTCTTTCATCATAGGGTTAGATTCTATTAGTGAATCAACAAGGTAGGCTCCATGTTCATGAAGTTCTGACTCGATGAAAAATTGCACAAGATCACGAATTAACGGAGTATTTGGTTGACGCTGTTTGCCTCTGGCAGTCCTAACATTTTCTACAGCTCCTTCATCCACGACAAAGAGACGCTCATTTAAAAATTCTCCAGCCGCTTGAGCCACTGCTCGGTGAGATGAATACACCAGCTCGTAAACAAGCTCACAATCTTTATCCGTCAATATTTCCCGATGAAATTTGTGAATGGAAATAACCAACTTCACAGCTTGAACTGCGACATCGTACTCTTTATCTAATGTCATTGCTACAATTCGATCTTTGAATTTGCTAGTGAACAACTCCAATTTTCCTTTTAATTCTTCAGTGGCATACAACGGTTGAAGAGCCTGTAGACATTTCAATCGAACTTCTCCCACTTTGTCATGAAGCGTCCATCCAATATATTTCAAATATGAGTCGTCCAAAAAGTTTTGATGAAACTTTTTCATCCAGACACCAATCTCTGCCATGCAGATGGATCTAATTTCTGGTAAAGTGTCTCTGTAACGATGTACGAAGACAGATTTGAACATGTACGTCAGCATATTCTTAATTTCGTCCATATTTTCATCTAATTCTTGTCTCTTTGCCATTAGAGCTTCTAATCGGTCAGCAGCACGCTTTGTACTTGTCTTTTGACGTTCTGAATCGTATTGGCGTTGGGTATTATCCAAGTTGATGGACACAGTAAGGGCCACATCTACTAAGGCCGTCATAAGCTTCATAGCTGCCCAAAATGAACAAATTTCCAATGTAACAATGTATATAACTATCTATAACTATCGACAACGCAAACAATATTTACAATATAAATAAAAAATCTTACCAGCAAGAGTAGCTGTATGACGAAACGCTCGTACTTGTGAATCAGATAAACCAGTCAGCAGGGAAATTACATTGTCCATTAAATATTGATCGTAAATTATACTGTATTGACACTGTTTCACCAAGGTCTGCACAAAATCGCAAAAATTTGAACGAAATTTTTTCCACTGCTGTCCAGACATAACTAAAGGGTATTCTCCGCTATCCTGAAAATCAAAATTCAGCAATTAAATAGGGGCTTCATCATCTTCGGTAAAGGTACCAAAAGGTAAAGGCCAAAAATACGAACCTCGTCGAATTCTTCTGTCATTTTTCGAATAATTGTGGCATGCTCCATGTTGGTCATCTGAGGAGTTATTTTGCCTTTACAGCCAGACCCACTAATAAAGAACTGACTAAGACGCAAAAGTGTTGCATCTTTATTTCCTTTGTAATCATCAATCCAGTCGTCCACTAATTGCTGAAAACCAAATTGAAAACAATTTTAAGCTATGTACACATACTAAATTAAATAATATGCAATATGTTTAGTAATTATATTTTAAAACTAAATATTGATGTTAACAAGCAATGAAACAAATTGATAGAAACAAATAATTAAGTAAAAGTATACTTGTAGTGAACATTTGCCATTTAAAATGGCAGTGTAAAGATCATCTTCTTCGTTGGGGGGCTCAACTACTGCCTTCTTCGCCGGTGCTCTTCCTCGTTTCTTCCCAACCGGCTCTTCAGCTACAACTGCGACAGGTGGAGAGACTGCTTGACCCCTTTTGGCTGCAAATACATAAAAAAATTATACACTAAAAATAAAAAGTGTAAACTAACAACAACAAGTAAAATTACAACCTCTGGGTGTTCGTCCTCCTGCCCCTTTACGAGCCCTTGTCTGCATAGGACCATCTGAAATATCTGATGCTGCACTGTAAGAAACAGATTGAAAAGTTGGATCAAATTCATTTTGATTTGACTGCTCATTGCTTTCTTCATGTATGTCAGCAAATACATCACCAGAGCTATGTAAATTACAACAAAATAAATGTAAAAACAAAAAATATTTTACCAAATGTATAAAAATAAAGGATCACGATAATTTTAAAGTAAAGTAACCTAGTTTACTTTCCCACATTGAAAAAAATTAATATAAAATAGACTGTTTCAACTTACTCGCTAAATATTGTGCTAGGTTGTTCTGGTACACCTTGGTCAACTGCTGGACTCATTGGATTGTCAAATTCTGGAATCGGATCATCCATCCGAATCCGCTTTCCTCCACGTCGGAGCATCATCTTGAATGTCGTTTACAACTTATTGCTGATCCAATAAATATAATTTGCGATTCTGAAAAGATAATGCACAACAATTATATAAATTTTTCTGATGTACGAAAATATATTTATTCTATTACCAATACGAATTACTAGTACGAAAATTGACTAGGTGAGGAAAACTGATAAAATTGAAATTATATCAAGATGTTTTGAGAGTGAGCAGTTGACAGTTTGGCGCCTTTTTGCTGTAAATAATATTTCTACTAAATGAATTAAAATACTAAAAATAAATTGAAACTGTTAAATAAATGTCGACTTACCAAAGTTCCAATTTATTTGTGAAAATCAACAATTATCTGGCAGAGAAAAACTGCAGTAGGGTGCAGCAGAAATATGTAACAGAATAATTAAAATTTCTTATCAAAATCAATGTTTGGAATTAGGGACACTCAAAACAACTTTTCAAGTTTCCCACAGCAGAACACAAACAACGATTTGATTGACATACATTGAAAATGGCTGGAACAAGGATGCAGCTTCATCGCGTACGAACAGGACAGATTTGCTTTATTCTACACATGAGACAATTCAGAGCAGACTAGAAATTCCCTTTTTACTCAGTTGGTTAAAGTAATTGCTAAATTAATTATTAAATGAAGAATGTATTTAATTACTCCAACGAGTTTGCCTTAAGTTATGCAGTTGAGATTTGCAAGTATATTTTATACTCTAAGTTGGAGTGTTGGAGTCTCCAACTCAAATGAGATGAATTATATTGACTTTTTAATTATCATTGCATGACAATGAAAATATTGAGTGCTGCAATATAATAAAGCTATTTACAGAATGTAGAAGAACCCAGAATTAATTGTTGATGAAGCATTGATGATTACTTATTTTTGGGTTGTCTAGTAGTAGTAGTAGACTAGTAGACAAGTCTTGTAATTTATTAGTTACTTTTTCATCACACACGTACATGAAAAGCGTTTAATTATAAGTGTCTGTACAAGCGTAATTTTACGATAATTTAACTTTTTGTATCTAATGTGTCAATATGTATATTATTTGCATTGAATAACACTTTCCAATTCCAAATAGACAATGAGACATTGACATAAATGAGACCACTTACTTGCTCATTCTGAAATATCTGAAATAGACACGGTAGAAGTAATAACAAAAATAATTTTATCACAATAAATCATAAATAAGCTATTTCAAGATTTTGACATTAAAAGTTTAATTTTGTGGAATGCAGAATAATGATATTGCAGATAATAAAGCTAGAATGTTTTTCTAACTTCATCAAATTATTAAATCTTATGCTAAGAAAGTTTTTATAACATTCGGGATTTCGGAAGCAAATTGGAAATGGCGAAACCGCAGAGTTCCTGCGGGTGAGATTACCAGGAAAATCTCAATCTCATTGTACCCGCTTTTGCCTATTCCGGGAGAGAATAGGCGTTTTCTTCAAACAGATCAGTATTTTTATGTCAGAGAAGCTGGAATGGAATTTAGCTTTGGAAGTCAATAATATTTTAACTGCAAAATAGGTGTTCCTTTCCAGCAAGTAAAGGAAAAATAGGAAATAATTTAACTCTAATATCGTATATAATTACAAAATAAAGCCACTCAAATCTGAATAGTTTTAATTGCAGGTGTAACTTCTAGTAAAAACAAAAAATTAGCAAGAAGTAGGTTAATTTAATTTAAATTCAAAACACGATCCACAAACTACGATCATGGTGTTGAAAGAAACCAAATCTAAAAGTTCATGCTCTTGCTGTTCTGTGTTTTTCAAATTTTGTTCTGAATGCATTCAACCTATTACCAGAAGTAATATTCGACATCATTACATCCCCCTTGGGGGTAATGTTTGCTACACAGCTTTGAGTTTGCAGATTTTGAAGCCAAAAGTTTTGCAAATGTAAGCTGCTTTTTGTAAATTAATTAATAATACAAAGGGCGAATTGAAACCTCAAGTACAGATAAAATGAACAATAAATCTTTTCGCTATTTCACAATTTTACTGCTGTTAACTGTAGGTCTTACATCATCTCTTTAGAAATTAGATGTGTTTTGAGATTGAGTTTAAATTTTTTACCTATTGCTACACCAAAGGGGATCATTATTAAATTTATTAATTTGAAGACGAAGATTAGGTTTTGGTATAAATATTGGTAGAATTAACTCATTATAACCAAAACCCAGTAATCTGATCTTAAGTTCCTCAAGTACCTATTTGATAAAGCATGTCTAGCATGTTCTCATGTGCATATCTATTTAATTTAGTACATTCAAGTTTGAAGTTCTACTGTACAGCAATTTTGAGGTTCTTAAGAATCTGCTAGTTTAAAAACTATAATATTTTAATGATAATGTTTTTATTCTTTAGAATTTTTCCGAACAAGGATCCTACAAATATACTACTCGCTGGGAGCGTATTTGGTACTACTGCTTTCATTTACAACTCGAAGCATCTCAAAACTTTAACAAAAAATCAGAGATTTGGTTATAGGTGAGATTTAATATTATGCACATTATGCAACATTATGCAGTATTAATTTGTATTCAAGAGCGTATCTAAGTATGGGCTCGCCGGACTTGAGCATTTTCCCAGATTCCGCGAAAAAGGGGTTATGTGGAAAAAATGTCTCTGAGGCGCTTCCAAATTATCCAAATCGCTCGATCCCCTATTTCAGAATCCTTGTTACGCCCTTGATTGATTGTATTACGCAAAAATTGTTTTTTGAACTGATGAAAAGTGTGTGGTTTGATTTGAAATTGAATGTAATTATTTCATGTTTTAGTATTTTCGCTTCAGGCCTGTTTAACTTTGGATCATTGTTGTTGTGGGCTATGATAAAATCTGGTAAGAATTTTGTAAACTGCAGATATGTATTTCAATAAATATAGTAGTTAATATAGTCCTACTATCTGTTACAACAGAATTTTAAAATAATTATTTTAATACAATTTCATTTTGCAGGTACAACTGACAAACGCTTTACACACCTGAAAGTTGTTCTAGCTCTTGGTTCAGCTTGGCTGTTGTCAAAAGTAGGGAAATCCTACCTTGAACATATTGAGCAGCAGATTGCGGATAGTGACGACCCAGCAGTGAATTCCAGCAGTGGAGGAGATGCAAGTGGAAAAGTAGCAGAAAAGTCACAATAAATAATATTATTAGTAGACACGAAAAGTTAATTTATTTCAATTATCTTGCATGCACCATTTATTGTATATGTATGAAACTGAGTTCAATTACTTATTAGTCATTTACCGGTCTCATCCACAGACATGTAGTCTTATCTTATAGGTATTAGAAGAAAGAATGTTAGAAAGTGTAGCTAAGAAATTTTGATCTTTTAATTCACATTTTTTGTTGACTATAGACGATTTTTTATATAGTAGCTGATTACACGTTATTCAAAAGTAGCAATTGTAGTTTCAGATGACATGACAGTTCAGTAAAATTATTTGTTTCACTGAAGGATGACATTGTAAATATAAATAAGTTAGATTTTAGGTAACTGATGTAATGTGCTTGAGCAATTGAATATATTATAATGACGTAAATTAAAATTACATTGAATCTCTGAAATCCTGATCGTTTTGAGAAATTTATTTAACTTTGATTTAGCAATTAAAATTCATCTCTGACAGGAATAGAATTTGCTTCTCTATTGGTATTTTTGAATAGATCTTCCCAAAATTCATATCTATCTGTAAAGTACTCCTCTAAGAGTTCTGTATGGTAGTCAAGTTTGTACCATTTTAGAGGATAGGATCCCTTAGTTTCTGAAGTTTCAAACGATCGCCATTCTGTTTCTGGCTCCCAAGTTCCTGTTGGAGTTCCATTTTCTGCGAATGATACCCAAAGCTTCACAATTTTCTGGGAAAATTTATCTGATTCTGACCCGCTTTGAAATTCAGGAGTGGATGTTGTATTGAAAAAGTATTGCGTGTCATCTTTATGTGTTACACCTGCAGATATATTAATGTTTTTTAAGTTAAGTATAAAAAAGAAGCGATATTAATTTTGAATAAATATTTTGTAGTATATATTCTAAGACTTACCTTTAATATCATTGACCCCAAAGAATCCAAGAAAACTGAAATCTCCTTGAAATGCGAAGATGTAGGGATAGACAGAATTTTTATTTGCATGAAGCAGAATATTTTTTCTAGCTCCATGTAGAAAATATCTATCTGAATACATTTTTGTTAGATTTCTACGAGTCTCTTTACTAATTTCTTCATTTGCGAAATAAAATTGCCGTATTTTCTTCGATATATAATTCTTATCATCGACAGTAAGGGATTCGTCGTCGTCATATAATAAAGTGATTGGAGCTACCCGGTTCCAATCATTGTTCAAGTCTTCAGTCAGTTTCTTGTCTGCTAATATGGCTGTATGGAAAAAATAAACATTTCGACGAAATTAATAATTTTTCAGGATTAGTGGTTTTTAAAAAATTTTACAAAATAAATAGTTTAACAATATTTGCACCTTCTGAATGCAAGAGCAAGCCTTCATCTTCATTTACTCCAATAATCCATGGAACGCTATTAAATTTACCATCCTCTAACAAGTCTTCTGGTTTTTCGGGTAAAAATACAGAATTTTCATTTACGCCGGCAAAAACTGGTGTGAAATATTCCACAGTTGGAGAAAAAGGTGCATTTGGAGTTGTGTGCCATTTCTAATTTGATCATCAAATATTATTACAAAAATACAAATGAATTTAACTTTAAGTTAAGTATACATAAAATAATAATATGTATTATACACATTATTTGGTAGAAAAGTGGAAAAAATTCCTTCGTTTATTCCAAGGGCGTAACCAGGATTCACAAAGGGGGGGGGGGGGGTCAGAGGCAAAAAACTAGTAAATACTAACCCCTTCTAGGCGTTAGTATCTAAAGCCCGGAGAACCCAGGAGGGTCCATAAGTAGATATACGCTCTTTTCCAATAATATCAAGATTTTAATAATTATTTTTATTATGTATTCTTAAAAAAACTAACTGTGAATTTTTGTTGACTCATAACGATGTCCTTGACATCTTTAGTGTTCAAACAGTTTATTAATTCCTCAGTGTCGTCTGTAGGACAATTTAAGAATCCAGCTAATCGTTTAGCATCTTTGGCTGGGTTCTTTGCAATTGCCCAAGGAGATAGAGCTGTACCGCTTTGTGAAATGGCATTGTGGAAGAGACCTAAATTATTTTGAGTATACAATTAGGATGGTATTTTTAATTTGTACATTATAGGTTTAGTTACACTTTTTTGGACAGTGTTTATCGTATATTATAATTTATTGTTCGTAATTAGATCTTATTCATTTAATACCTTTAGCCATAGGAGACAAAATTAAAAGAGATACGCTAACAGCTCCCGCACTACCACCGAAAATCGTCACCAAATTTTTATCGCCTCCAAAACTTTTTATGTTATTTTGAACCCATTGAAGTGCTAATACTTGATCCCGTAATCCCATATTGCCTGGAGCATCTTTATTTTCTGTGCTCAGAAAACCTTAAAATTAAAGAAACAAAACGTTTAGATTTTCCATATCTTTGTACAAAATTTATCATTTTCTAGACTTTATTTCAAAAGTTTGCTAACTATTTGTTAATTTTTCTTACCCAAAGCACCAAGCCTGTAATTCAAGGTAACTAAAACTACGTTTTCATCCATGAAATATTTTGCTCCATATTCTTCGCCAGATCCTCCCGTAAATGCACCACCATGGATGTACACCATCACTGGTAATGGTTTTGAAATATCCTGTAAAATTAGTAAAATACATTAAAGAAAACATTAAGCAATTAAACCAAAACTGGTAATTTACTTATACAATTTCTTTCATACTCTCAATGCTATGTAACTTGACCATATTGTTCGTATTTTCATACTTTAATATTTTTCAAATACTAACTTTTGGTTTATAAACATTCACAAAGAGACAATCTTCATGTCCCAAAAATTCCTCTGGCAAAACATAATCTGTTTGTGGGCATTGAGATCCGAATTCTGCAGCGTTTCTTATCCCCTCCCAATTTTCAGTCGGTTCTGCAGGCTTAAGTAACGAAATAATAAAGTGTTGTCATTAATTTTATGATGATCACGAGCCAGTAATTTGTTATAACCATAAATAAATGATGCAACGGTTTTATTTTTACAAATGTATTAATTACCTTAAATCTCTGCGGTTGTTTGACCATACGGAATACCCAAATATCCATGATAATCCTTTCCACTGCGAGACTGTAAAACAATTCCTCTGATAAACCCATTTAAAATTTTCAATGCAGGACCTGAACTTGCTTTTAAGTCTATGGGATTCTCATTTTCTTCTGCATTAATTTCTACAATATCTTCACCCTGAACCTTATAAATTATCAGAAAGAAAGATAATAGAAAACAGAATACGGATCCCTTGTTCATTTTACCAAGTATAAAAAAAGCTTTAAAGAATTGACCAATAATATAAGTATATTGCAAAACAGTTATGGTCTACAAATTTAAGAATGTCAATTTCTAAACCACATTATTGCCAAAGAATGGATATTTTAACCAAATATGACTAGTAATCTAAAGCGTAGTTAAGACGGCAGCTGTGAGTGTATGCAACCTGTGTATATGTAAATGTGAATGAATACACGAGACACGAAGGAAGATTTCCTAGTTACCTGTGTGGAGATTTTTCATCTTGTCGGTTTGCTTAGTGTCAGTTCATGGTCAAGTGAGTCTAAATATTTTCAAGTGCAAAAAACTTTCTCGCATAGCAGTCAGTAAAGCAAGTACAATATATAGCATAGGCCTATCCAATATCCAAGCCTTCTGTGTACTGGACATGAAACATTGCATTGTTAAGTGCTTATATGAAACATTCATATAAGATGCTGTAAACGGATGTGTATACGTTTCGCAAGTCAAGTCAATTTGAAGTTTTATATACAAATTATAGGTAGGTTTTATTGGCAAAAGAATAATTATTAGTGTTGTTTAATTTAAATACAGATTTATTGTGGAATATTGCGCGAAATAAAAAAAAATGACACTATGGATTTTCTTGTGGCAAACATTAATTTATTGAATTATTGATTTTTTTAAAGGAATTGTTTTGTAATTGATTACAAATATGCTTTCATAGTATAGATTTTACACAAAGAATGTATCTAGGATTTGGTAATGGGAGTCCCAAATAAATCTGGTTAGGGTCCAAAAAACAAAGGACAACAAGTAACACCTTGGTTCAGAATTTGATGTAGGCCGTAAATACGCTATTGATTTTAGATAAATATATGTAGATAGATTTTAATTATAATTAATGAATTTTTAAAATGCATTGATTTAAATCTAGTATGAGATTTGTAGATGAGTGTGGTTCTTATTCTGTCCGTCATTCAGCAGCATTTCAATCCCTGGTTGTTAATTATACAGAATAAGAAGTTTTTTGATAACATTACCAATTAGGTAATTTTAAAATGTGCTTATTCTGTAATTCAATATTCGTCATCTTGCACTGAATCCGTAGCTACTTCTTCGTAGTCTTTCTCTAAAGTAGCCAAATCTTCACGGGCTTCTGCAAATTCTCCTTCCTCCATTCCTTCGCCGACATACCTATAGAGGAAATAGTATACTGAAATTAGAATTAAGCAGCCAAATATTGAACTACTGATAATTTACGTATGAATTAACTATGATATATGATATAAATTAACCCCTAATGTACAGCATGTTATTGCCGCAAGCTGGTTCATAAACACAACCGAATTTTTGGTAGGTATATTTGGAGTTTTGGTTGTTTCGCTGCTATAATTTCATAATATGAAACAATAAAATAAAATTGTGATAACTTTTATTTACCAATGAACAAATGCTCGTTTCGAAAACATGAGGTCAAACTTTCTTCCAAGGTTTGTCCATGCTTTTGCAATCGAAGTGTTATTTGACAGCATGCAAACGGCTCTTTTGACTCTGGCTTGATCCCCTCCTGGTATAACAGTGGGGGGCTGGTTGTTAATACCAACTTTAAATCCTGTTGGACACCAATCTACAAACTGAATTGTTTTCTCCATCTTTATGGCTGCAATTGCAGCATTTACTTCTTTCGGAACAACATCTCCACGATATAACATACAACATGCCATGTATTTCCCTACATAGACAAGCCAAGTCATTTTTATTTCAAACCATTAACAATGTTACACAAACAATGAATCCCATCTTAAGCAAAATATAGACAAAAATAATTAATTCAGTTGAAATAATTATAGCTGACTTGCAAAAAAAAATATTTGTGACATTTGATCAAGGGCGTATCTAGATATGGGATCACGGGGCTTGAGCCCCCATTCCCAAGTTTTCGAATACAGGGTTTCTTTAATAAAAATTGACAGCCTTTGGCCGCACGTTTGGCCATTTTTTAGCACCTCAAATCACTAGCCCCCCATTTGTGAGTTCTATATACGCCCTGGCATTTCAATATTTCATAAGCTTCTCTTTAACCTTTTCTGGGGTCACATTTGACCATTTGGTTCACAGGATCGAAACAGGCCTTAGTTATGGTCATAACAGAGAAGTCGTCATGATGCGACTTTTCTGCAGATACGATTGGAGCATATGTTACTAGAGGAAAATGAATCCGAGGAAATGGAACCAAGTTCGTCTATAATTAGGAGTAAATTAACCAGATGAATTATTACAGTTAAGAAGAAGCTCGTAGGCATCTTAATAATAAAATGACGCAATGAACTTTGTCCAAAATGTTAATTTACTTGAAACTCGTTCAAGTCCACATTAAGAGCTCCATCAAATCTCAAGGAGGCTGTAATTGAAGAAACGATTTGGCCTATCATTCTGTTAAGATTCTGGTAAGATGGACGCGAAATCCCCAAGTTCTTTTGGCAAATCTCATAAACTGCTTCATTGTCTACCATGAAAGCACAGTCTGTGTGATCCATGGTTGTGTGGGTTGTTAAAATGCTGTTGTAAGGCTCCACCACAGAAGTAGATACCTGTGTGGAAAATGCATTTCTATTAATTGTTGGGAAATCGTTTCAAATCCCTTTTAAATCACCTTTTACACAGTACGAGTAGGATAATATTAGTAGAACAACAAGCATTAAAGGGAAATCGTGAGTAGCATTTTTGTAATGGTAACAAGCGACAGACATGCGGTTAGTGATATAGCTTAAATAGCTTTACTGGAGATAAAACTCTATGTATAATACCTATATAATAAATAGAGGAAAAAGTTTTAATGTATTTTTTAATGCGAAACCTGTGGTGCCGGGTATACAGAGAATTCCAACTTGGATTTTTTCCCGTAATCCACAGCTAAACGTTCCATAAGCAAAGAAGTAAATCTACAAAGTTCATAAACATTTCCATCAATACCAAAAAAAAATATTCTAACAAATTAATGGTTAAAATGAGTTATGACAGTTAATGTTAAAAAAGGTTAAATGCAATATTTGAAGGAAAAATCTATTGTACCCAGAGCCTGTGCCACCACCTAATGCTCTAAAAATAAGGAACCCTTGCAGACCGCTGCACTGATCAGCCAGTTTACGGATCCTGAAAAAGAATTAATGAATATAGTCAAAATTAATGAATTAATGAATTAACAAAATAATTTATGAATATGTTACAATCAGATTTTTCGCACACAAGGACGTATCTACATATGAGCTAACTGGGCTTGAGCAAAACCCCCAGATTTCGGAAAAAATATTTTATTTGACAAAAATTTGCTGCCGAGGCCAGTAGTTCATTTTATCTGTGTAACCCCCATACCCCCAAACTACTCGAGCAATCTTAGATACGCCCTTGTGTAAACCTGTTGTATTCAAACGAGAGTTTTTAGATTCAATAAATACCTGTCAATAACTAAATCGACAATTTCTTTCCCGCAAGTATAAGCCCCACGAGCATAATTGTTTGCAGCATCTTCTTTTCCAGTCAGCATTTGTTCTGGGTGAAATAATTCTTTGTATGCACCCGTTCGAATTTCATCTGGAAAATTATGGCATTGAAATAATTTAAGAATCAAATTATTTCATTTCAAATATTATAAAAGAAATATTTTCATTTGCAATTTCATTTAATTAATCACCGACTACACTCTGCTCAAGGTCTATGAAAATGGCACGAGGGACATGCTTCCCACTTCCTGTTTCGCTAAAGAAGGTGTTAAAAGAGTCTTCGGCCACTCCATGAGAAGTATCCGATGGCATTTCTCCGTTAGGTTGTATTCCATGCTCTAAACAGTATAACTCCCAACAAGAATTCCCCATCTGGACACCAGCTTGTCCAATATGTACCGAAATTACTTCACGCTGTAATAATTTGCATTTTATGAATTAAGTCTTCCCTAATAATAATTATTACATGTAAGAAGGTTTAAAAAATCATGTACCATGATTGCCAATTAATTCTCCTTGGAGCGACGAAGTGAGAATTTAAATGGCAAAATTCAAGATGATTAGTATAGAACAGAAAGGTGTGTCCGTGAAGGAAGTCCAAGTAATATTGTAAATTAAATGCTAAATGAGTGTTAATGTAATGCATTCTCTTTGAGTTCCACTTTACACAAGGTATATAGATAGCATTAAGGAAGTTGTGGTAAAATTTTAAATGGAAAGTGTTGTGCTACTAAATAGTAGATAAATGAACCTGCGGTTTGTGGATTGTGATTCTTGTTATGTTGAGTTACAAGAAATAAGGAGGAAGGAAATTGATGTAATAAACATTCTCAAATAAACATGCTTGCATTTAATATTCAACCACGTAGAGTTAACCGTAGCATTTTACTGGAGAAACCATTTTAATTATTGTACAAAGTAAGGGAAGTATAGTAATAATATACCTAAATATGTAGTACTAGTACATATTTATATATACATTATTTTAATACACACATGATATACTGAATATTCTTAAAAATAATTAAGTATAAAAATAATGAAAATCTATAATTAATTATCCAACCCGCCCCCATTCTTGTTCAATACCAGTAATATCGTCATCTATGCTTCCTGATTTTTCCGTCTGCGGTTTTTCTGGAGGAGGTCTTTTGTCATTGCTAGTCTTAACACTAGTATTGCGTCTGCTTTCCTCTTCCCTCTTGTCTTTATCTTCTTGAGATTCAGAATGTCTGTGAACATGCTTTCTTGGAACATGCCTGCCATCACCTTCTGGTTCTTCTGGCTCTTCTTCCTCCTCCTCTTCTTCTTCCTCGTCAGATTCTTTCTTTTGATCTTCAGCTGGCGGATCTATATCCCGGTGTGTAACTTCTTCCTCTTCTGTTACCCTCTCAGGTGCGGCTGTTTCTGTACTCCTGTATTCTTCCGGATGTCGTTCGCGAATTTCTGGTTCTTCGTGTCTACTTCTACTAGTAGGCCCTGATGGCTCACGCCGGTATGGTTCTTCATGTCTACTTCTACTAGCGGGCCCTGGCTCAGGTCTATATGGTTCGTCGAGTCTATTTCTAATACCGGTCCCGGGCTCAGGTCTATATGGTTCGTCGAGTCTATTTCTAATACCGGTCCCGGGCTCAGGTCTGTATGGTTCATCGTGTATTCTACTGGCGGGTCCTGGCTCCGGTCTGTATGGTTCGTCGTGTATTCTACTGGCGGGTCCTGGCTCCGGTCTGTATGGTTCTTCGTGTATTCTACTAGCGGGCCCTGGCTCAGGTCTGTATGGTTCTATTTGTGATGGCTCTGGTGAAGATGGTGGGGGTAGTGGAAGTGGACGGTCATTTCTGTATCCAGAAACAGCCGCTGGTGGCTGAGGGGGGAAATCTTTACTTGTTCCTGTTGAAAAAAGCGCAAATTAATTAATAAATTTACTACGCACAATAAATAACAAATAAAATATTTGAATTATGTATGATATAAACTTATGAAATGTTTTGCGTGCATTGACAACCTACATTTGTTTATTATGGTTAAAAGAGTGTAGCACCTTCATTCTGTTGTAAGGACAAAATTTCGTCATCAAACTGTTTCAATGTTCTTGTGTAGATTGGATCTAAAGGTAAATTTTGCCTTGGAGGATCTCCTCCTCCTCCGAAACCGAATCCTCTTCCTGCACTTTGATATCCGTCAGAAAAACCTTCTGGAAGACGTTCATCGTCATTTCTATGACCTCTGTCTCTGCTGGGGCTATCTCGTAATTCTCTGATAGCTTCTCTATTATCTCTGTCTCTTTCTTCTAAATAGGCTGCTTCTCCTTCAGCATCAGCAGAATTTCTGTCTCCATCAAAATAACCTGAACTGGCAGGTCGATGCTCATCCTCGTAGTCATCTCGTCCTCTATCTGACCGCGGTCTGGAATTAGACCTCGCTGGTTGCACATCGCGATTCCTCTCTTGTTCATGATAAGGTGTAAAAATATCATCTGATGGTATCTTTGGTAAAAGAGATCCAAAATCCCTTTCTGTAACTCTTGGTAAAGTTTGGAAATTGTTATCTAAACTGACAAAATCCTGAATGTAGCCATTAGGATCCGTTTCCGGATCTCTTGATCTCTCATCTCTAGTCAGCGGATAAGCAGTTACTGCAGGAACGTCGTAATAACTTGGTACTCGATATCTTCTTTCTCTGTCATCGTCCCTGTCTCTTTGTCTATATCTGTCGTCATCTCTGTCTCTATGTCTGTCGTCATCTCTGCTGTCTCTATGTCTGTCATCATCTCTGTGTCTATGCTTGTCATCATCTCTGTGTCTATCCCTGTCTCTTTCATCGCGGTCATCTGGTAATCTTTCTCCTTCTCTTCGTTGGATTGGAGGAGAGTTTTGTTGATTTTCAAAAGGAGGTTCAACTTCTTTAATGGGATCGTCTTGTGGAGTTGCTTTAATCGGTACATCTGATTGCACCGGGTCGTCTCTGGCGGATTGTGCGGGATTTCTGTCTGGGGTGGGTTCACCATAAAATCTATCTGATTGGGGATCAAATTTTAATGGTGGTTCATCATTCAATGGATCGTGCGGAAATGAGTCGCGTTCAACCGCATCTGAAACTACATGATCGTACGGACTTCTATTTCTTTGGGGCCTAAGATATGGTTTTGGTCCTTGTTGTTCTTCATGGAGACCCCTTGGTGGTGGTAAAACTCCAGGATGACCATTTTTGTACAAGATGTCCATTCTTACGGCTGGGTCGTCGTAATTTGTGGCGGGTCTCTTTCCAGAAGGTGAATAGGTTCTGGATGGGGGGTCATAGTATCTACTACTGGTATCTTCTTTCGGGGAATATCTTAGATGTTCTTGGTAATTGTTATTTTTGTTGTAATTATTGTTTTTTTCAGTGGTTGTGGTTTTCTGGACCGGGGGCATACTGCGACTTGGAGCATATCGAATATTTGGAGCAATATTTATTGGTTTTGGACGATCATTTTCTTCTTCTTCGTCTTGTTGAGCTTGTTGTTTTTCTTCTTCGCGTGCTTTATCTTTTTTCAGGGATTCTGGTGTCTGTACGTGGTGCACGACTTGAGCATGAGTGTAATAATTTTGAGCCCTTGATGGAGTATTTCCTTTAGTGATCGAATCATCATGGGATCGTTCATTTCCATTTTCGGCTTCATTTCCATGATCTTCAGCTTCATTTCCATCTTCGTCTTCATGTCCATCTTCAGCTTCATCATCGTCGTTATGATTATGATGATGATTATTATTATTATTATTATCTTTGTCTTTTTGATTATCTTGTGTTTGTGTTTGTATTACAACTTCTCGTTCTGCTGGTTGGTCATCGTCACCTAGAACAGTACGCTTTCTCTTTTCAACGGTGGATACAATAATCTGTCTATTTCTATATGGTTCGTCATCGTTATTCCGTGGAGATTGGGTTGATACGGGATAATTAGGCAGAAAACCAGAAAGGGATAGTGAAACTGTACGCTCTGTCCCTAAGGATGGTGCTGCAATTACTGAAGTTGAAGTTGATGATTGGGTAATTTGAGTTTCTTCATCAGCGTCCGCGTTTCTGGTACGAGGGGAATCTTTGGGATTAGAATCTGTGTAATCATCGTATAACGGTGGTGGAACGGTCATAGATTTTTTAGACCCAAACTGATTTTGAAATCCGCTGAGATATAATTTGAGTTCATCGTTATTGACATCCGATTCATCGTCGTAGAATACCAATGCAGGACTTCTTGTAGCGTAATATGATTTTCGTGTAGTAGCTTCTAAATTATTTTGTGGTCTTACTGTTGTAGATTTGATTCTTACGGATTTTTGTATTCTTTGAAATATTGGATCATCAACACTTATATAAGATTTGGATTTGTCGGCATTAGAAGCCTCGGTAGCAACATCGTTGTTGGTTTTACTACGTAATTTAGGTCGTCTCAAAGTATTTGACTTGAAATAATCATTCGGAGACGGAGTATTAGCTTGCGTGGACGGAATCTCAAAAATAAAACTGCTATGTTTCAGTAATCGAGGTTTCAATTGATTGTACAATGGTGGCTGTTGCTGCTCAGTCTGTTTGTTATGAGACGAAACTTGCTGAGAATCGTAAGCAACAATTGGTCTTGAGATTTTTGTTCTTCTCTTTGGTAAAAAGGAATATTGTGGAGGTTTATTATCCTCGTTGGAAATCGATCTGTGTGATATATCTGTAATTTCAACTGTAAAATTTCGCCTATTATCTGGAAATTCAAATTCTACTGCGGTTTGATTAAGATTCGGAGATTGTAGTGCGATATCAAATCCTGTGCCTTCAATTGTCACGGACTGTCTTTTAGTTTTCTTAACCCTCCTCCTGTATTTTGGACGCAATCTTTTCTTTCTCAATGAATGGAATATTTGCCCTGATTCGGAATCTGTGGCTGGGTAATTTTGATTTTGATATGGCAAAGAAAGCTCTAGAGAAAATAATTTTCCATTCACATCATTAGCAAAATTTTTAAATGGGTGGGTGTAAAAATCTATTTATTTTATTTATAATTATAAATTTTGTATTAAAATAAAACTACCTGTCCCGTTGTCCTTGCTTGCATATCCAAAATTCATGGTGGATGATAGAAAAATAAAGCTGAAGAATAATATCTTATTCTGTTAAACACAGAGATAAACTGCATTACGAATAGAGCTGTGTGCATATAATAATAAATCATTTCATTTCATTCTACGACTGAATTTTTCATCGTAAAATTACAAAGTTCCAAAGAAGAGTGTATTATTAACAAAGAATATGTAAAATGCTATTGCTACTAAAATAAATGTGAGACGACTGTGCTAGCAGGATACAAACGAACTTACGAATTGATTACCATGTTTGCTCCGAAATGTTATGATCATTCTTCTGACACGTTCAACAGGTAGATAGCAGACAGAATCTTGAAAAGTCTTCCTGGAATAGTTGCACAGACACGCTAGCTCGCAGTTAGTTGTGTAGGTACCGATACAGGAAACACTTCTTGTAGTGATGATGAGATTATTGTGATATGATCGCTAATTGATTGCAATAAAATTTGGATTTTTTGTTTCGATTCTAATGCTAATGCTCATAGTAATGGCTTCTACTTGGTTGCTTTTCGTAACGCTTGTGATACTCAACTACCAAAATGATTCTGTATGACACCATCATGATTGTGACTGTGAGAAGATGCCGGCTGCTAGAAATATGCTTGAGGTGGCACAACAATAAATATAAAATGAATCTCTCATACCCTGTTCAATTGAGTCTCATGCTACTTTGTCCTATGCATGAGAAATCCCTGTCTTTAAATGTTATAATAAAATAATAGTACTTTTATCCTAGTTAGTAAAGCTTAATATGATTCGATGATTTTGCAAAGAAATATATTAATACCAAGACAAGATCCGCATTGTTACACACTAGATAAGATTATTTTACTTGTACAGATAGAGAGAAGTATAGTGCAGAAATGTGTTTAGTGTAATGTTTAATAATATTTCACGCATATTTGCTACGGAGCGTATAGGAAAAAAATTTGTCATATATTTTTCACGCTTGGTTTGGTTTACTCAACAATAATTTCAAAGGTTTGTCTCAGATAGGATCGCTTATTCTCGCCTGTCTCATTTCGCCTACCTATCTTGTCGTAATAGATTATTTCACGCTTTTCTTTCCTTTTCATAATTAGGATGTGGCGTACTGTGGATTTATTGATACCGCAACATTCTCTAAGTACAAAGGTATATATAGGCAAGTTGGCTCAGTATCATTAGAATATGTATGTACAATAATATGCATTCTGTGTATGGTAAGTATCAGTAACTATCAGCAATTTCATCCGTGCACTTAAATAATTATATTCTATATCTATGTAGTTTATGTAGCACCAGCACTTACATAGTTCCCCACAGTCATACAGCGTGTCTATGGGAGGTTGTTATAATAAATTGTATAGACAGAGATAGTAATATTAGTACTATATGCAGTTATGCATTACCTATAATAATATCAGTACTTATTACATGCATGTATGTGTTCATATATTTTTGTCATTTCCATTTAGCATGTTAAATTAATACAAATATGAATTTTTGTGACAAAAATTTCTTTATTCATTCAAACTCAAGCTTTAAGAGAATTCACTGTACAATTTAGGTAATTTTTTACCTAAAGTGCCTATACATAAGAATTTGCCTGAGTTGGCAGTTAGTAAAGTATCTAGAGTACCTATTTATAATATTTTAGGTATATTAAATGTAAAATATGTCACTGTAAGTATATGCTTAATGGTAGGTAGTCACAGTCTTTCAAACAAAGTTTTTTTACATTGTGGGAACAACTTTCTCATTATTATTTCAATTCTATTTTAAAAGCATCGTTATATACCTATATAGTTATTCTGCCTTTACTTTTATAAAGTACTACATACCCAACCCACATATGTCGACAGATACAATAGATTGTATTTTAGTTCTTCCTCATTCATTTTATAAGTGTTAGTACGTGTTATATAATACTATAAAACATAATTATGTCATTATGCAATTCTCACAGTTTGTAAGATTCAAACAAACCAAAACTGAGAATGTGTGCCTTTTAAAACCCAGATTATGTTGATTATTATGTTGGTGAAGGTTTGTGTGAGATTCTGCGGGAGTGCGAAATCTTTTTGTGTTCTGTGTTCAAATTGCGATTCCCATAATTTACATCTTGGGGCACAATCCCATCGCTCGACTCGTGTGTAGTAATTGTGCTTATGGGGTATCAGAATGAAATTATAATTATGCAAATGCTGCTAATAACATTTTTTATATTGTAAATTACTACAATAATACACCTACATATTTACTATACGAAATATTAAATAATATTTAATTTGCAAAATTACTTTAGAACACGCAAAGTACACACACAATGGTATTTAAGCGTCAAAATTGCAAATTGCTTATAAATGTACTTACTAGAGCGGATAAAAAGCAATCTATCTGCGTAGTCCAAAATAAGTCAATGTGACGGCAAATTTTCATTTTTAATTCACCGACAAATCTTTAATTCGTTTAAGGATGATCATCTTTCTTTCAAAAAATCTCTCTCTTAAAGATGTGCTACACAAATATGACAGCAAGTTCGAATTTTTAGGTATGGAACAATTCGTTTTATTGCATTACATGAATTTAGACATGAGTGACGCAATACAAAGAGATGATAAAACATTGAAACAGTTAAATAGTATCCCAAATTACATGTCTGTTATATGCGTTACCGTATAATGTACGTATCACTTGCTTACAAATGTGATTTTCAAGTTAAAATGAAGTTGATTTTTACTCTTGCTGCATAGAAGAGATCAGTAATGCATTCCTTCGTCTTTACCTTCTTCTTCGTGCCTATTGCCGTAGTTTTTTGTACCTATTGTAGAATTGAATTCAATTTTGATGTGTCTGTGAGTGATGTTTGTGTCTGTGAGTGATTGACTTTGTGGCAGCTGTCGGCAAAAACTAGCTTTGATGTAAATTCATTCCTGTTTATGTCATTCAACAGATTTGATGTAGTTTGGTTTGTTGCACATATGAATTAATGAATTAATGAAGTTATAGGGAAAAAACGGCTGAAGACAGTATATAAATATTCTAATAATAAATAACAATAACCTAAATAGCATCCGCATAAAAAACGTTGTAGTCTAAATACTAAAGTCACATAGTCACATTGTTGTATTAACATTTATAAATGTATATTAAAGGCACACGTGCTTACTTGTATTTTTTAGTATATCATCCAGTATTACACATTCTAACTTTCTAACTTAGCTGGTTTTGAATGAAAAAACGACATAAATTGTGTTCCAATTCAAGCAGTTGAGAATACAAACTGATTGTGTATAGTTTTCAGAAATAAAACTTACTTATATAATATGAAACTGAAAAATAATCATTATTGCATGCTAAACCGGATATTGTTCAAGTTCGTAATAACTAGGTGTCCCATCTCGTTTTGGCTTACTTTTTAAAATGTCTCAAGGTGGGATTCTATCTACCTATGACCTATACAGTAAACAAAATATCTACGTTTAGTATCAGTTGATATTGATACTATCATATTTACGTTATTTGTAACGGTTAAATGAAACTAGTACATGCCATACCTCATGGAAGGAAATAACATTCCATAATTGAAAATTTTGCAATTTGCATGGTTGTTAAGTAGTACTTGAAACATTTGGGTTAAAAGAAATGCCTTTTATATGTTGAAAGTATTACAATATGTAAGTAACAGGTACAGTAAACTAGATGATGGCGGAATTGATGGTTATAGAGAGCAATTAGTAAATTAGCTTTCCATGGACATGAGGTAGCAATTACTTTATATTATACTGGAAACGGAGAAGCTATGCAATATGCTTGCATGATGCTATTGAAATATTTACACAGTACGCCCTATACACTGTTTCCGAATGTAATTTATGTTCGTGTTCGTTTTTATCTACAGATACTGACAATAACACGTTTACACGCGACCCGACTATATAGAGACAACTTATGCAATGTGTGTTTTTCTTGCTATGAATCTAATGAATTCATTCTGCATCATCTCCATACATCTCAATACACAATTTCTTCTACACTAACATTCTGCTGGTAAGTTAAAGCAAAGTAAGATATGGCATAATACTACTTGATTGTATGAATTCAAATTACTTGTAGAAAAGCAATACTGGAGTAAATGTTATTGTCTTGTAACTGCCAATTATTTTCTGGGCCGAAAATAAAATTATGAATCCTGAGGAAATTCTGGAATCTATTATCTTCTGGTTTATCATTACAATACTTTTTGTGGTAAGCAAACAATAGACTATACTATAACAGCAGACTTGACATAAATTGAATTGTGTTTTCATTTTATAATATTAAAAATATTTTAATATTAAAAATTAATTTAAAATATTATTGCAGGTAGTGCTGGCAGGAGCTTTTAATACATACCGCAGAACATGCGGTGACTTAAAGAAGAGTCGAAAACCAAGTAAATATAATGTTGCAGTTGTGAGCGATACAGTTGCTGGACATAGTGCAAGTTCAGTCGGAAACTTTGCAATGAAAAATTTAAGTGACACATCTGAATTTGTACAAATTGAACAAATGACAAATTCATGTAAATCCCTAGTCCATATTGCCATTCCCAGTCGTAATTCTAGTGTTACAAGTATTGAAATGCATAAACAGACTTCAGTTGCTGTATGAAATCGAAATCTATGCAGAACTGCGAAAACTGCGTGTTACTTGTTGCAAAGTATTTAACTTAACTGCTAGTACTGTTCTTAAGTTCTTATACCAACTTTGCATTGATTATTGTTACAACTTTCATTGCACTTAATATTATAGTAAATTACCTGTACTTTATCACACCAGCACCACTAATAAACTTCATAATATTATGATAAGCTAACAAATTCACAGTAAAAGTAATTCTACATAATATGTACAACCCCATCCTTATTAGCCATTTATCAATATAAGCCAATGATTATAATTTTATGTAATTCTATGGTTTTTATGCCAAACCTCACTGTATTCGTGGTGTAATTTGCATCAGCTAAGAAATTGTTACAGTATATGAATAATAATACTAAATAAAAATCGTAAAAATTGAAGTTGAATTTCCTACATATAGATATTTGCAAAGAATGGTTTCATGAAAACTGTCAGCATATTTACCAAGAAAATACTTTCGTTAGTATTAAGATTTGAAACGTTAAAATGATCGATTTGTGGTTCGATTTGTAGCGATTGTTCATAAAAAGAGCATTAATACTAACTTTAAGCTTTAATTGGGTTTATTGGACATAATGGGCAGTTTGTAATAAAGACAAAGGAAAGTTCTACGCAAATAGACTTTCATACGGTTTAAGTCAGTCGGCAATTCTCACTGAGAATGTCTCAAGTCTCAGTTATTTTCAAAGTTGAGAATTAAGTGTACATTTTCCTCTCGGATTACATTTCTGATCCGTTTTGACACTTACATAACCAGGAGCATATTTACAAATGGGCTCACCGGGTTTGAGCCCGCTCCCCAGATTTTGGGAAAAGGGGACATAGAATTTTCTAATCTTAGATACGCCCTTGCTCATAAAGAATCACTAAATTCTAAATTGACCATAACATCGCAGCCTACAAGGCAAGGCCTAAATAGCGCGTGTATTCATTGCGGTGTAAAGCTGTATTTTTGAGTGCGGCTTGCGTGAAGTGAATCACAATGTTGTCAGCGTGAGTTTTGTCCGAATTTTAACTGAAAACTGAATTTAAATCACTTATCAGTGATCACAGGTAATTTTAGAGTAATATTAATTTTATATTTATACCTTGTATTATCCGTTTTTTACATAAATACTATTCAATATGCATTAAGCATGCTTTACAAAAGTACATTATTGGTTATTATTGTTAGTGTTAATATTTACACAATTTACAGTTTGAAGTTTGTATTTGACAATGACTAATTAATGTTTGTTATTAAACAGAATGCTGTAATGGTGAATGGAGAAGCTATGAAAATTACATTCATAAGGAGTATACTGGAAACTGGATAAGACAAATAAGAAGTACATGATCTGTGCTGGACATTGACAATTGAGAGATAATTTTGATGATTGCACACAGCAAACTAAATGCGATAACAGAATAGCAACCCATAATTGGTAATTGTAATTACGATAATGTTGAACATGATTTTTACAGTTCTTGTAAAAACATAGATATTGTTTCTTTCCACAGATTCTGCTTATTTTTTACTGTTCCAAAGAGTACACAACACAGCATCAGACGACCTGAAGAGTGAGCTGTCGTTTTCAGCGATTGAATATTGAAAAATTGTCAAATTATACGATTAATCATCAATATTTTTCTGCGAGAAAGCCAAAAGTAAGATTAACTGTATATTAATAATAAATTACATAATATAAAATGAATAATAATTCACACCAATTACAAAATAATATATAAAACAGGGACAATTATTAGTGCTAAAAATGTTACGACAATGGTAAGAATGAAATTGAAATTGTAAACTGTGTAAGGTAGCTCACATATATTTTGTTGTTTATATCGTATGCTCTGGTATATCATGTAAATTTTAAGTTTAGAAAATAGTCTTCATGTTGGTTTTGTTGTTGTGAGCTAATTCGATTAATCTTGTTAAATAATGTACAGTATAGTATAAGCCATAGTAATATTTGGCATAGCTAAATTTACTTACGTAAATATTTTGAGTATTATTTATTTTCATTGATTTATAAATATTTGTGTGAAATTAACTACAAAATATATTATAAGTTACATGCTTTGGGAACCTAATTCTACGTTATCCATTTAACAGCGGAAAAATAAGGAGCACTGAAGTTTCAAAATGAATTTGGGAACTATCATTCGATCTGTGGTCTGTCGTAAACCAATATTGACTAGCAAGTTTCAATTCCGCCACCTTAACGTTTCAAGTATCTCAGAAACTCCAAGACGTCGGCCAGCCGTAACAAATGCATTTGGTCTGGACGAAGGAGAAGACATGAGCAGTTTATTGGTACAAGGCCACTACAGAAATGAAAAGGTCACTGAGCAAAGTAAGCCCGCAGAAAAACAAGTTGTGCCTTTGAATGAAGAAACGGATACAGAATCACGCCTCAAGAAGTATGAAGGATGGTTAGAACAAAAACAGAGAAAGCAATGGGGTGGCGATAGTGACAATGTAGAGTCTACTAGAGTGTCCCATTACGGTTCGGTGCGTTTGGACAAAGAAAACACACCCATGCATCATGATGGACAGGATAATTTCAAAAGAGGACGAAATAAACCACAATTTTACGAGGGTCAGAATGAAATGGAAGAGGATGGGGAGCATAGAGAAAATAAACCAATGACAGCGCACGAGTTTCTCCGGAATCATAAATTAGAACAAAAAGAACTAGCTAAACCAATCAGCCAAACCAAACCAAAAAACAAGATTACTTATGAAACGCAGGATGTGAACGAATTCGAAAAATATCCTGGTGGTGGCCCAAAGGAGGATTCTTCGGCGTACCGATATCTTGATTCCAATGTGTTACCAAAACAATATCAAATGGACGATTATAATAAACTCACTCATGGTGACATGTGGTCAATGCTGAGAAAAACTATAATATTTGAGAATGAGTTCGTATTTGCCATCAATAAGCCTTATGGTATTCCCTTCTCCCGCCCGTCCAGAGATTGTCGTCATTCTATTATGGAATTTTTAAACGAATTCGCTAAGCACATTAAATGCCCTGAACTATTTCCACTGCATCGTCTGGATAAAGATACAACAGGAGCTATGATGTTCGCAAAGGATAAACGTGTTGCTAATGTTATTTCTCAGAAATTTGCAAATCGACAAATACAAAAGTTGTATTTAACCATTACAAAAAATTGTCCTCCGATGCAAACCGGTACTATCAAGATTCCTATTGGTGAAGGAAAAGTTGCAGACACAGGAAAATACCGTTCAACCCTGAAACCAGATTTAAACGAATACAATATCAACAGTAAACAAAGAGGCAGCAAAGAAGCTATTACGAAATTTACAATTATCAGAAGTTTCGAAGATTATGCATTTTTAGAAATTCGACCTGAAACAGGATTAAAGCATCAAATTCGAGTTCATCTTGGATTGGGACTTGGTTGCCCAATATTTGGGGATCATAAATACTCTCACAGAGATCGACTTGCCCCTCAAAGACTTTCTAGCTATGTTCTGCACAAATTGAAAGTGAAACAATCAAAAGTGCGAGATTTGCCTCTTCATCTCCACTGTTGTCAAATAGCGTTTGATCTTTCCTCGGAATTCACCAGCTCAACTGAACCAGTGTTTATTCATGCAAAAGTTCCATACTTTTTCAACCATACTTTGAAGGCACTGAATTTGACCAGAAGAGCCAGTAGTTAGTGATAAAAATAAATACTTAGTTCGTGTAGTCAATAGTCATAATTGTAAAAGCGTACTATGTAACGTACTAAGTAAAATTAAGTTAAAAATTGAATTATTGAAGTAATAGTATTTGTTTGCATTTCAATAAGTTTTCTTTCCTTGTTATATGTAGGTAGCCAAAGTAGACATGTAGAGCTTAGGTATTAGTATTACTTTAATAGTCACAGGCTTTACAACATTGTATGTTTGATAAAATTTAGATTCCTAACTTACTTGTTAAGTATATAGTCATTTACACGAAATTGTTTAGCTGAAATGAAATTCTTCTCTTTACGAACTTTAAAATACTGAGCAGCAATATGAACATTATAACTGTAACATTTTATTATAACATCATTTTATGTGACAGACTTTTCATAATGGATTTGCAAGGACAGAACTTATTCGGTTTCTCTGAGTTGGTATACTTCCCCGATCACAATTATCAAGTGCAGCAGTTTCTGAGTGACCAAGGTGCGGACGTGCAAATTGAAGAAGTGGAAGTTGATGATTCTCTGGATTTATCTTCAGCTGTTTTTGAAATTACTCAAAGTGGCAGTAGCAGTAGGACTACCAGCAGAAGTGGCAATCAATCTGATGATCAAGTCTATGTAGGAAGTGAAGAAATAATTTACCAACAAAGCAGTAATGTGGAAATTGAAGGATTGTCAACAGACTATATACCCTCTTTTGACGATTTCATCGATTCAAATTCATTCGAATTTGTTGGAAATCATGTCAGTGTTGCCTATGAGAGTAATGAAAGCAGCAGAACTACTCCTGATTCTTCAGTTGAATTAAATGGAAGTGGAAAGCAAATGGAGTTTGTGGGCCCATACAGCTATGAAAGAGACTTTGCGACTCCTGTATATCCAGAGTGTGGGAAGAAACGGAAATTGCAACTAGAAGACAGCTCGGATGATGACGATATAGAAACTGACTGTGATAATAGTGAAAGTGAAGAGAAAACTAATGAGCACAGGGAAAATGAAGTTGTGTCTCAATTGAGTAGCAGTGTCTCAATTCCTAGCAGTATAGTTACACCAGTAGCCCGTGGAAGAAGGGACTATAAAAAGTATCGCTTCATTATAGGATTGCGTGCGATTATGACTAAGGTTAGCTAATACACTTTTTTGCAATTCAAAATTGTTACGTATATTCAAAAGTTCTGACAAAATACTTATTTCAGTCACGAACTGCACGGGACACGCAGTACCTACTAATAAATTACAAATTACAACTTTATGTTTATTTTTAGATTGGAGTCCTGAAAATAAGAACTGGTGCTGTGTGTTTGTTTAAAGCTATTTACGAGAGCGAAGAGTACAATCAAGATAATGTAATTAAGTTGTTACCGCAAACTAGAAAAAAGAAAGTCAGATCACCTTCTACTTGCGATGAAGATTTGGACGGATTGACGCTAACTTCTGAAAATTTATCAACAAATCCCGAACCGGATCATAGCTACTCAGCTACTATTTTAACTCAAAAAGAATCCTCGTAAGTTTGAGCCATATAAATTGAGAATACGTATATTTGAATTCTATTTTGGTTTTGTGTTCCTTCTTCGTATTTACTATGAGAATTCTTGATGTTTGATTTAAATATGTGTGTACGTGTTTCCGTTTTAGACAAACTGTTCATGATCACCAATACAATGACGACACAAAAGGAAGCAAAGACAATTCTCGAGCTATGAAGCAACCCTATTTTGTCAAAGGAAATTATCAAAGACAAAAATCTCTCTTGAGCCTTATGAAAGCATTATTTGCTAAGGTCAGTTATATTATGCTTTTGTATGTGGTTGCACAATAATACGATATAAACTTTGCTTTATTATTCCCTTTTTGGGGTTTGCAATGTATTTCATGTCTACTGTTTTTTATATACCATCAGAAAAAGGAAATTGAAGCTCTGACGGGGGCTTGGATCGAACTCACAGTGGATTATGAAGAGTATACCTTTACACAAGACAACATAGATGAGGCAGACACAATGTTAAGGAAGAAGAGACGCACTCGTCAAGTTATTACTCCAGTGATACAATCAACAGCTGTGTCGGATGAAAATCCCATCTCAAATCCCTCAAAGGGAAAGCACGAAATCATTATCAAAGCTCCGAAATCCTCTTACCGATTCAATCAGACGAACAAAATTGTGAACTCTTGTGGCACTACAATGAAAGTATCCATCGTTCAAGTTCCTGGCATGAAAATTGGTCCTTGCTTCCAATTTTTGGATTCTAAAGTAGAAACAGCAGCGACTCGCCAAAGTGAAAACTCGTCTAGTCATCCAGGAACGCCTGCTGTTGCCTCTGATGAAGTTCACAAAAACATTTCAGTTCAGCCTTTTTGCACTGATTATTACGCAGATAACATGAACGTAGTCACTGATGAGTTAGAGAATGACAGGTTTTCAGGATTTCCATCTTCTCCAGCTGAAACTGGAAGCGTGGGTTGTGTGGGTGGACACTACTCTCCTATGCCCTCTCCTGCGGTAACTGAGTCCATGTTTGCATCTGTAGGCACTCAGTCATTCGACACTAATTCGACCAATTGTAAAAGTACTCAAGATTTTGGAACAAATACAGAAACAATTTGTGCTAAATGTTTCTCCCACCTACCTGATGCCAGTACAAATCATTCACAAAGCAAAGAAATATTCTGGGTTCGTTGCTTCAATCCATTGTGCCATTACACCGTTCATGCGTCATGTCTTGGGTTCTTTGTCACTTCGTATTTCCATTTGAAAATGTTGCCAGCGTATTTCTGTGAAGATCACAGAACCTAATCACCGTGAGATGAAGTAGTGTTTCATTAATACCTATAGATGCGTAAACTTTAGTTTAATGTTTGCCCTGATTTTTAGTGGATATTTATTTAACTTTTTGCTTGACTGACTTGTATTTTGTAACTAGAATTAATCAAATGACATAGTTTTGAACTTTTTTCTGATTTTAACCTTGTTTTCCTATTCATTTAAAGTTTGCGAACATAATTAGCGAACTTTGAAAAGTTGTGTTGCAAAATAATTTACAGATTTTGCTGTGACTGTTGCAATTATTATTTTGTGAGTTTCGCTCGTGTTTATTAATCCTCTTTCAATATGTTGACATTAGTATAGGTACTTATGATTAATTAATAATATTATTTTGTAGTCAGATTATTACATAAGAAATATTTTGTAATCTGACGCTCTTATAAAAGTCAAAGCTTATCATTACTGTCAGATGGATTAATGAGTTGTAACAAGACTGAATAAATATCAGTAATTTTGGTGTAAGTAAAGTTTGTTGATTGCAAAAAGTTATTTTTGATTCACATCATTTTAAGCTCTCGAATCTCTTTGAAGGGCGACTGGTTTCCAGTAGCAAAGTTAACCGAAACATCGAGTGGAGTAGAAAAAGCTGAGCATTTGCGAAACGGTTGCACACGACTACGGAATGGAGTTGTAGACTCTACGTAAGTCATCCTATTCGGACGTAAAACTTTCTCTTGCCATATAGTGTTTTCTCCGTCAGATAAATACAACTGAACCTTGTTGTCCTGCAAAGAAAATTTCAATTCACGAGAATGTAGCAAATCTTCCACTTGCATGTATACAGTAAATGAAAAAGTCTATATAAATAGGTATGTAGCAAATATATAAAAACTAACAAGAAATGTAGCAGGGTTATCGTTTCTCCGAGGAGCAGGCCAAGAGCAAGGGTAAGTATCCACAGGCACACATGGGAAAAATTCACGTTGCAAGCATTGATGGATTTCAGGCACAGCTTTCATGAACAGAAAGTTCCTCTGAGCCATTTCCCTTGGTGCTAACATAACAGTCAAATCATAGAATGAAATTGGATGGTCAGTTTTAGTTAAAAACAATTTCCAATAATCCTACCAGATTCCAAGGTTTTTTTACACAATAAAAATGTTTTTATACAATACATTTTTCAATTCGGGTCAAATTAATATAAACGTGATTGCTCAAAATTCTCGTAGACTGTTTAAATAATTTCTATTCAATTTTTAGAAGAAATTCGGATTTTTAAGTTTTCTTTCACTTTCTTAATTCTGAAAATTCTGTTGTTAAAAATATTACATATTAAAGTTACTTTTTCATCCTAGTTCAGTACAGAGAATTGTTTGAATGTAACAAAACCTTGGAAAATATTATCAAAAATATCGTAGCTCTTCGGAAATGGAAAAGCTTACGTTTTCTAGCCGGCCAGTAGTCTGTGTACTTGACGTTGAAAAAGTTTTCTCCCAAATCTTTGTATTTGTCACAACAGTAGACTTTATAGTCATAGTTTGGATAACGCTTCAGACGATCCATATATACTTGCCAGCGATCATAGAACGTTCGCTTTCTATTGCGACATCCTGGAGAAACTCGACATTCATAGCAATCTCCCAACTGTCTCAACTTCAGATTATAAATATCGGGTGCTTTCGGCAAAGGTCCTGGACGACATGCTGAACTGCAATTAACTTCGCAAGGAAAAGGTGGACGAGGGTCTTCAACTTTTGCAATCATTCTCGGGAGAGATGGATCGTCACTTTTCTTCGGAGGTCGCTTCTTAGGGCCTTCGTAAAGTCCATATCCACATCCGCAGTGCAGCTTCGCAGGAATATCAGCTAATTTTAAAGACATAATTGAATGCAAATATTTGCGTATACAAATGTTCTGAAAAAGAGTGGTTAAAAGTTCATAGGACCCTTGTTGTAAATGGTTAGTGCAAAATTACATATTACTTCTGTGTAGAATAGTAACAGACAAAAATTGAAAACGTGAAGGAAGACATGTATGCATAATGGTGGCATATCCCACGGTAACAAGATTTCGCTATCCAACTTCATAGAAATTAAATTGCATACCTGCAGATTTTAGGAGGTAGGATTTCAGCATTCATTTTTTTATTTTATCTTTTGTAAATATTATTTGATCTGAAAAGGTAGGTTTATCCAGCTTTTCCTCGTCACTTATTACTAGACTTATAAGCGTATTGTGCTCTAAACTAAAGATAAGTAAAGTATTGGAATTAAGCATGTACTTAAATTCCTAAGAAATTTTGACGAAATGTTTTAAAACTTATTTTTGATGATTTGCCTATCTTGGCAAGCCTTGAATAAGGGTCATTCCTTTACTGCTATTAAGAAAATATTATTTAATATACCGTTCCGTCCGTCTGACATTCAATTACGTAATTGACGGTGGTTTAATGAAAAACGGATCTACAAAGGAATTAAAATGACTATAGATAGGTTTAGTATAGTATAGAGCATATATCATTCTTACCTGTTTAATGAATATTGCCTTAAAACGTAAAAGTTTGTTCTCATTTTTTGTACTTTAACCTGGTCATCTTAAAAATCCCCATCCCCATAAACACTTACATTATACTCCTCATAAATCTATTATTCATTGTTTAGAACTGTAAATACTAACAGAATGTGTGGTATTACTATGTAAATTAATTATTATTAGCTACTACACGCTACACACAGGTGCAAATGTGGGTTGCATCTCTATTTTATGATTGGATGACATTGACATACAATAGTAGCAGTGTGCACCTTATGGTGTTTGCATTATTATTCAATAAGATAATCAGGTTGTTTTTTCTTTCCCTTTATATAATTTATATCATATACATAATGTATTCACTAAAGCCCAAAAGACATTTTAGTGTTTACTGTAAGTATAACTCTAATAATATAAATGTGTGCTGATTCGTATGGAATTATAAGCAGCACTACAAAAGCTGCAAATCAAATAATTAACAGATAGGAAATGCTCATAATGACATGACCCATTTGTTGAGAAACTTTCTTTGGCTTTTGGCGTTATCTTCACTTTTCTATCTGTCCATGTTGAATTTGCACTAAACAGCCAGTTTGCGTATATTATAGGTAAATAACTTAGACCCTATTTTTATACACAAGTCACTAATTTGTCTATGTAAATATAGATTTCTCGTTCTGTGAGTATAGGAGTACCTACATTATGCGAAAACAAACTTGCTATATACTACACTTTCCTTCCAGTTTATGCTTACGTTCAGTACAGGTGTCTCAATGCATAGTCCTGTCTTTACCAAAAAATGTTATATTACAGAGAATTTCTCGGTATCTAGTTGTACGTGTATGTGTGAACAGTTCAGCTGAGCTTACCACTTACTTTTTACACTGGTAATTTTTTTTCGTTTATATAGGAGGTGGACTATAGACTAACCTGTTTCGAAGAATAGTCCACTACATTTCTTTCTCAATTATTGACATTGGCAAATGGTACCCACTACCCACCTTTTACCAGTTACAACTTAACCAAATTTCTGCAGCTGCATTCACCCAAAACAGAAATTCAATTGCCTTCCTTAATTCGGAATTTCGGAAGGACTGCCACTTGCCACTGAATGAAATTATTTCATGAAAAATTTCCCATACAAACAATAATAATGAAAAGTTTAACACAAAGGTCTACATTAGTAGTACAGTACGGTAGTATACGTACTTCCCTTGCCCTTTTCATAATCTTTGTTTATGTGTCAATGTCTTGTATACGGACATTATTTCATCCCCTTATTTGAAATGAGATTCTTATATAAAAATTATTTCTTTACGTTATTGAAATTCTTTCTCTTTAGTTTCTTGACATTTTTCTTGACATTTTAGATTTTATTAATTCTATGTGAAACAATCTTTTCTTGTCATTCTGTTTCCCTCTAGGGTTAAAAATAATTAGGAATTGCTTGTTTGAAATATTAACATGAATATTTCTAATGTCCACGAAATAGATTCTTCACCCTCTACAATGAAATGATATTAGGAATTATTTAATAGCAAAAGTCTTATATGGCGAAGACCAAATTTAACTACCTATAGGTGTAGCCAGTACCGTGTAGGTGTATATTTCGGTGTACGTACATATAAAAATAATGCAAGGTTGAATTAAAGAAAATTAATTTTCTGTCAAATGTATGAGAAAAACAAAAAATATGCTTACACTCAACTGTTGTGTTGAGAACTTGCAGAATATGCGAACCGTCATGGTCGGCAGATACACGTAATATGCATGGTGATAACACAAACAAATCCTGTTGAGATATTTCAAACTCATGTCAGAGCAGCATCGTGTGGAGTATACTCATTGTCATTTTCTGAAAACGGCATACAAAAAAGTAGTTGCATTTAGACTTTAATATAATTTATGTGTTTTTTCATGTACATTACGTATAGGTAATATAGGCATATAGCATACATTCGGCGATGCGAATTTTCTGCTGTGTAAGCATGAGTAGTATAAGTACGCGGAAAGAAAAATTGTTGCAAATTTGTTACTTTACTTTAAAACCAATTCCCCTTGGCTGCAGCATGAGACTTTAGGAGTTTAAGTACAGCCACAACAAAAATGACAGTATGACAAGGCAGCTGCTTGGGTTTAAATCGACATAAAATACCAGAAAATTCCCGTCTTAACAACTTTTCTGTATGTCTAGTGTCTTATTTTTGGATGGAGCATGGTTGCACACATATTGTATTGATACAGCAATTTCACTTGACATATTTGCACTGTTGCAAAAAGGAATCCCTAAAATTTCAACTTGAGGCAAACACTTTGCTAAAGTTTTACTGACTGACTGCTAATGATAAATTGTACGGAACTATAAAGCTTATGCAAGTATAATGCAATATTTTCATGAAAAAGCTGGCAAAATCTTTAAAAGTAGTATCGGGCTGGGTTTTACAGGATCAGCGTGTGTGTAGTCTTGTAAAAAATTAAACAGCAAAATTCCATGCAGCCCTGTTATAATTTTAAAATGCTCCAAGGTCAGCATGTCAGCATAACATGTTGCAACTTGCAATTGTCTAAAGGTAATTGAAAAGGTGTAGGTACTTTTAATAAAAAATTTGCCCAGACACAAATGAGAATTACATTTGTGTCTTTCAATAGGTTTATTTACAGCTTAGAAATACACACGACTCAATGTTAGCTTCACAAAGAACTGATGTTGCAAATCTTTTTACATATGTATTTAATCATTTTAAAAGTCATTTTGAAGTTTGTTCAGAAACTTGCCCTTGAGATACAATTAGAATTTTGTCCATTGTAGAACTTTTGAAGTCTTGCATTAGATGTTACTTGAAATTCTTGAGTAAATTCAGTGACTATGTAAATTAAAACCACGGTGGCTTTCCCAAGGTCTATGGTCTAGTATAGCCGACAATATTAAATGAAATTCCTATACAAACCTCTGTTTAACCGAAGTATGGGTACATCATTTGTTCCTGGTACATTTGAATTAAATGTTACATGAATAAGGTCGCAATATGTATAACTAATTATTTTCTTTGTTCTATGATGTAAACAGTGTTTATGGACATTGTTTGTTTAACTGTTGTAAATCTGCACGTGTAATGAAACCAAGGTTTAGTTCCCACATGAAAGTATGATGTACATAATATGTTTTTATCTAAAATGAGCATAAAATATCTGCGTAATTTCACTTGCATACTTTCTCTTTGGGGCAAAGTGACCTATCAACTCATGGATTTGTATTTATCGATTGCAGAATTATATTTTTTCGTACATAGTAGCACTTACCTACAATTTACAATTTATATCAGTATTACTATTTATTTATAAAGCATATATGGTTATACCTATATGCATTCATATATACCTACTTTAATCTTCCATAATCGTACAGGAGGCGATAAGGAGAAATTGGCTGGACTACAATAAATAATATGTGTTGGTAATATCCTGTATGAATGGAGGTGATCAGTATTATATTTTTAGAAATATATTAGTGTAGATAATGTATGTACATATACGATACCCTGATCAAAGAGCAGATGTTTCTTTGTGGACACACATACTACAAGTAAGTATAATATGTCCACACATGAGAAGAAAAATCGGACTACCTATTGGAGAAATAGTGGCAGAGTCTTCATTGCGACTTTGTGGTGACGTGACAGTTACAGATAGCTTTGTCCATGTCATCCACTGCAGACTAATGCAGTAAAGAGACCACAACGCAGAAAGAGGAAGAATTATTACTACAAAGAGGGATATTATAATATATGCACTCATATCTTATAAAGCTTTGTGTATACACGCAATAGATGGTTTTATTGGCTTAGAAGAGTTGTGTGTGTGTGTGATCCTTTTATCTGCATTCAGCAACCAACCAAATTCCCTGCTTTGCATGCTACAACTTTCACCTTGAATTAGTAAATTACAGAAAGCCAGGTTAAGGTTGTGTGAGGGTTTCTGATAAAATAGTTTCGATTTCAGCTTTCTATATAAGCTGCTTTGCCTTGACTTGCTACTTTAGCTGTATGTACCTCTTGTTTTTATTAAAGTGCAATTAAAAACAGTGGTGTGCTCAATTTTGTAAGGCAGTAAGACAGGCGTTTACACTAAAATAAATTTACCCATATATACACATGACATGGAAATCTTCAAAGCGTTTTGTACTCAAATACACGTGAGAATATGAGTGGTAGTCAAAAACAATTTGAGAACACGTGTAAGTTAATTTCTATTTGATGTCAGCTTATATAGCAGTACCTCTATATACGTAATGTCATTGGTGATATCGTAGAATTTGTTGACTCTGATTTTGTTATACACAATTGCTTTGCTAATAAGCAATATCGTTAATATCAGCATCAGCAGTACCCTCCAGATTAACAACAGAAAGTGTATACTGTGAGTGTACCTTCATAAATACCTGGTGGAAAGGTTATACTGACGATGTTAATAACAACCAGTGAATTGTATACGTGTCTGTTCAATTTATCAAAATATTTAAATGCTAACACTAATATCATAGTCAGCTACTTAAATGACATAATAATTGCGAGAAAAGAAGAACACAAGATAATTGTGGGGTGCATAACATGATACTTACATAACATTCACGTCGAGATTATTGATCGTAATACCTATTTCAAAGCTAAGTTTGCAATTGATTTATACTAATACAATATAACGAACCATAACCGAAAAATTAATAAAACAGATCATGAAATGTATTAATTACATTCGGGAAATATTCTTACAAAGTTTCACACAAAAGGTTCGAATCTATTTAGGTACTGTTTTCCTCTAAAACTAAAATTCCTGATTTACATAATTTAATTATGCCAAACTGCCAATATTTATTGTTAGTATCATTTCATTACCTGTAAAAGTTGAATCTGTGAAATGTAAAATTCGTATTATAATAGAAATGGTAGGTAAGAAGTTAAGAAGGAAGGAAAGTAAAAAATACATTGCCAGTTAATTACTATGTAATGTAGTTGCCAACGTTTGTTTTTTAGAAGCTTTGCAAATGGAAGGGTGTAATTTGATTTCACAATCACAGTGGGCTTTCAGATTTCTCTTCCACAGTATATAAAAGTGGAAAGACGAAAAGCAGATATTGCTTCATTCAACCAATGACAAAATAATTCTGTGTTTATATTTGATTTCAACACAGCATCGTACCAAAGACTTGATGAAAGTCTTTTTACCGTGATTCTATATGCGAAAAATTTAATTTTAAACAACTCTGTGATTCTTCAGCTTCTGCAGAAGCTCAGAGAGATTTCCATTTACAGTGATTGGTCAGACAAGAAGAATCTCTCTCCTGGGAATGTTTTCATTTTCTTTGTACAACTCTATCTTTATCACTATGCAAAATGCAAATTCCATCCTCCCAAAATGAATATATATGATAATGATGATACCACTACATTAGTTCCGCTGTTACACACATTCCTCGTGCATACCAGCTTCTTATTCCCTTATAATAAATATACAATCTCAAAAACTGCATAGATACTTTAGGTACCTATAAGAAAATATTATTACCTTATCACCTACTACTTAAGTGTTAGTATCGGAGGTTCACCTATGTACTTATGTAGAAAGTGAGTAAATCAAAGGATGAACAGGAAAAATTCACACAAAGAGAATACTCAAGTCAAATCCGAAAAGTTGTTGAGTACAAGTGTACTTTAGATTTAAAAGCAAGTTTCTGCGAAGTATCAATGCAGACGTGTGATATGAAATGTGAAGATCACTTCAGAAAACATTATGCAAAGAATTAATATCAAAAGGTATGAAATTTTCTACTTCTTCGACAACAAGTCGTCTCCAACCACTCGACTCCTTGCCTAGAATTCAAAGTACCAATGTCACATTCGTATCACAATTCCCATTACAAAATGAAATAACATGATAATGCATACTACGTATATGGGCAAGGAGTGACATATCATATAATATATACGTCCAAATAAAATATCACACCTAGGAAATCTATCACAGTATTTTTGTGCACAATCTTTTACATTATGACAATAGCAATAATACTTGTCAAATAATATACGTGATTGAGAGAACACACTTTACATTTAAAATTGGGAAGCTACTACTATACAACAGAAAAAATAAATAGTCAATGCAATACACAGAAAATCCCTTGTGTGTATTACCTTATATAAAAAAGATGGTTCTGTGTATATACAGTTACTAGTTTACACACGTGTACTGTTATACCTATAGGTAAGTGTGTTTGCTGAGTGAGTACATGTACAACATGAAAATGCAAAACTAATTCTGTGTGTATAAAATTACAACAAGTAGGTATATGAAAAATTGACATTGTTGCTTAGGAAGAAGATTGATGGGAAAGGCTTATCCTGTACTGCTGGTCTTACTTACTGTCCGTAGATAATACATGTCTCCTTGTTGTGAGTTGTGACGTCTTGGTCGCATAACGTGCTTCTTTTTTATAGTCATGGTCTAATACCACCAGCAACACAACAAGTAACAACACTACCAACCACATGCAACCTTTCTATGTTAGAATTTTATCTGATGTGTACAAAACACAAAGTGCACATCATCGTTCTTCTTCCATGCTTCTTCTTTATTCTGCTTTCCATTTCCCACGTCTATATTTGCATTGCATTACTTACAGTACGCGTATCTTTCTGAGTGAGTGTGTCTCGAGTCTAGCCTTTAGGTATATGAAGGATGTACATCTTAAACTACATGACTTGTCTACAAATTTACCCGTATACTTTTTGTTACTCGTTAATTGCGGATTCCTGTTTAGATATTGGTGCACTTACTTACTCCGCTTTGCTATGGCTGATAATACTGGCTATATAAAGCTACTGTGTGACGGATATTACGTTTCTGGTGCTAATCCTCCACTATTTGTATTATAGCACTACTGTTGGTTGTCACTATGTGTACTTTAGTCTCTGGGAGAGAAAATCTACACAACAACAACACTACATAAAGATTCGGAAGGGTGATAATATAATACACGCAGAGAGTGCACAAGGGCAATGGCTACGACAATTCCAGAATACATAATACTTACTTTTAATGAATAATTCTTCTCAGTCAACTCAAACAACGAATAATATAAGACTCTCTCCTCTGACACATAAAACACTACCATCATTAATATTGTAACACTATACGTATACATTCTTATTGCTGCTATACACTCTGACTCTGAGTCAGTAGACAGTGACAGTAGACGTTGCTCCTGAGATACAGAGTGGATTTATTTATTTATTCACACTATGAGAATTTGACAACTGTATTTGTATGCAGGTATATATAGTCTGCACTTATAAGCACCTGTCACTGTCACCAAACCATTGTTCAAGGGCAAACTAATTGTTTACGCAAACACAAGACAAAATAATAAAAGTACACACACTTCTTACACAGTTAAATTACCTAAGTGTGTTTTATTGTTGTCTACTACAGGTAACAACTTTCCATCGTTATAGGCTATAAATGATATCCCGGTCAAAATAAACGCTGGCTAAACCTAAACTTCTTACAGTTTTGCTAATAAACAGATCTGATTCAAAATTGACGATGAACGGACCTGTAAAAAAATACTGCACATGCATTATACTTTACCACTAGAAAATTAGCAGTGAACTCGGAACAATGAAACAAATGTATATTTTTTATTCGTAAATATCGAACAATTATCGGAACGACTCGCATGAATATTGTAGATACTAATTTTAATTTTTTATGTTCGTTTTAATAGGTATTGGCTGTGTCTCTTTTTAACTGATGTAATTTCCAAATCTATTTTGGATCTATGTATTTAATGTACTAGGACATAGGAATACGGTTCGTTAAAACAGATATTGTAATGTACTTTGTTAATTTGTTAACCACAAGCATAACAGTTTTACAGAGAAATCAATACTAAAACTCTTTAGATTAATAAATCGTTAATTTTGTAAACTGTTCTTCTTCGAGAACCTATTTATAAAGTTTTCTCTTGACTCTAGTAAATCCAAGTATGTATACTATTAAAACGGTTATACCACGTTATATACCTGTAATAACACGAATTACAGCATATTTACAATTTATTTACCTGAAACTCATCCTGACTATAATAACACAGAGAAATCCATAGTATATACTAGTCGCATATTGTGGTATGATACCATAGTATTTAATTGTGCCCATAGAATGCATTATAAAATCCAGTGCAGGTTTACAAAGGAATAATTTCCGATGTAAAAGTGTTCATGTGTTCAGCGTTTAGGCACTTTAACTGCAGACGTATGTATTATATGAGTTTTAAAGTGTTATGTAAGTTGAAGTGGAAAATGACACAAAAAGTTACTTTCTTCTGGGTAAAGAGTTAAGCCTACAAACATAAGACTACAATGTAGGTAATACATCCTCACCCTACATTATACAACAGTCAGCAGAAGTGGAGTAGTTTTGGTACATGCACACGGTGGTGAAATACGGGCGTATTTAAGGGCAACACCACAACCAGCGTGTAGTTGACTGAGACACACAAAACGACTAAGCAAACACAGTACAAGTTTTAGCAGGAAGAGGAAATTCAACATCTCTGTGTAGATAATGCAGACAGGAGCCGCGTCGCATTTCTGTTTTGCTCTTTGTGAGTCGTTTGACTATTTTCGACCTTATTATTCCAGATAGTGTTATTCTGTATTATTTTATACATTACATATTACATAATACATAGACCTACATATATAATAGTCATATAATGTTCGTATATAATATATGTTTACTTTTGTGTAGTATATATTATATAGTAATGCTTTAATATATATCTATTATGCATCTTCATTCTGTATCCAAGTCAAGATTACAGTAATACCTTTTCCTTTATGGTGTGTACATACCTACAAAGGCATTTCTGCTGTGAATGTAAAGCTAAGCTACGTAATAATGCTACCTAATCTACTTTATCACTATAATAATATAAAATATACTGTGAAGAGTCTGGTTTCGTTTATGAAAGTTAAAGAGAGTGGTATAAGGTACTTGTAAATATTCTGCACTTACAACAAGCATATTATTCTTATCATTATGTTAGATTGTACTTTCATTGCACACACTATGTACTATGCACATCAAGGTTGTAGTATTCTTACCGCAATCTCAATGACAATCCAATTTGTGTCTTGCGGTGAATTTTTTAAACGTTAGAGGAGAACGAGAAAAAATTCCCGAGTCAAATTAAAGGAATCCACTCGAAGAAGTTGGGAGAACATGGGAAAATTCCTAAGTTTTTGCTGCAAACGAGGAAAATCATTAGAATTGAAGGAAGAATATAAAATATGATGCAGTTTCACGAATGTGTCAATATAATGTATAAGAAGAAGACGCGGATTTATAAACGAAGAAATATCGACTTGATTCCATTTATTTCAGATGGAGTGCACACCTAAACCCGTTTCTAGTATTTGGAACGGTTGTTTTTCTTTCTCGCAGTTAGTCCGTCAGTCTTCCTTACTGATAAAGCAAAGAATAACTCGTATTTTTCACTTTCTGTCATAATTTATATACGCGAAAGAGTTGCTTACACACTGACACCCTGCAATGGAAAGGGATTTATCGTTTTTACACTAACAATGAATTACTCCTTGAGTGTAATGCATCAAAATTCCAGATTTATGACGACTGATACACTTATACACACATTATTATCACTCTAATATCACACACCTAGCAAATTCAAGCACATTTCTTCCCGATAAGAAATAAATAATAAAATCTTTGAAATACCCAACCAGCCATAGTACACGTTGCATTGAAGAATCATTCTTTAATAAATGATGCCATACTAAACTCTTCTATACTACCTCGCATTTTGAAAATTTAATAATAATAATATTACAAATCGCATTGCTTATATTACCATTACCGTAACATCTATACAGATTTTAGTTATCCTTCTTTATCTTTATTTAACAAGCTGAAATCAGTTTGGGAGCTGCACAATGCATAAAAGTCGGATTCTACAGCGCCAGAGTGTCTACAGACCAACATTTACTATTATCCAGCAGTTTTGTACTATCAAAGGAGTAGGAACTCTGCAAAATTTTCCAATACACCACCGTATGGAACGGAAACATTTATAGGAGCAGTTATCCCTTCCTGTATAGTATAGGCTTATACAACATGGAAATCTGACTGAAGATATACTCATATAAGAGGTAAGTAGGTAGAATGAGCATTAAGCATGTGTAATAGGTGAAACTATTAGTAAATAAACGTAGTAAAGCCTGACAGAGCAAGCTTATGGTGGATTTTACATTAGTCCAAAGCATACACTACAAGTATAAAGTACAACTGCACTACTACGTACTGGTTGTATTACACAAACTGCAGAATACTACACACATAGGAATAAGCAATAATAAAATGTATTCGAAATAGTAAGGTTTACTAGTACTATAGAGACATATACTAGGAGGTTGGTGGTATTTTTTTATACGAAGAAAAGTCTTCTTATTACTTATTACTGCTACGGATACAAAGAGACCACGTTATTTCACTGAAGGCGAGGAAAATGGTCGTAGGAAAGTGGCTAAAGTTGAGTTGGGTCGAGTTTTACTTTAACTTTGGCAATTTTCTGCATTTTGCGTCTAGTATTCGATTTTCTAGTAAATACTTTCTTGTAGTACACTATAAACTACAATAGTATTTGTATTATATTGGCTAGGCTATTTACACGTACATTTATATAGGCAGAGTACCTTTTATTCAGTGCGTCTATAGAGTCTAGACGTTGTGCATGTCTTGTAGCATATATAGTGTAGCTTACTGCATACAGATACGTTTAAATGTTGTATGTATATATAAACGCTGCTATAAATACTGATTGGAATTACTCGAGTGAAAGCTTAGCCTGTTTACGCTGTGAGCTGTGTCTCTAAATGAAAACTGCTTTTGCATTACCACACTTGACTTATGGAACCGCCAATGCTCATCACACAACAACATCTACTCACTCACTCTCTGTCTATACACACATTTCTGTATTTGTACTAGATAGAATGGGATATTAGCTCATGCGAAAAGTGGTTTCGGGGAGTGTTATAAGTTCGTCACCTTTTTCAATTAATCATTACGGGACTATAGCCTTTGCTAATGAGTTTTCCAATGAAATACCACAATGTGAGTTTAAAATGCTATTGTGGGACATGCTAATGTCAAAATGTATGATATTCCAGGTTGATGAAAGTATTAGAGTATAAAAATCTTAATTATTGTGTACTTCTGTTAATGTTAAAAGGTCCTCCACCAAACATGGGGCATTATGATCCTGATCCCATACCCATCATACCCTGTTCTTTCTGTTTCCAGACAGAGAACTGCCGATTTTGATGAATTTCTTCATTCATTCACGTTACTGAAAATAAACATCCGAGTGTTATGGCAAGATATAACTTGGAGGAAAAATGACACCACTACTATAATATGTTCCAAAGGAATAATTGTGAAAAAGTTTTGACGTCTTTCCAACTTGTATTTTCATAATATTCTCCCCAATAAACAAATTTTTCAAGAATGTGACTGTGTTTGCATTTTACATTGCACTTTGCATCGGGACTTGCCCTGAGAGAAGTCAACTGACCTTACCTTTGTCTTGTTCAAACATAATAAACTTGAAAATTCCTACAACGAAGTGAAAAATGGTTGGGACGACATATTCTCGGGTATTATTAGTGGTATGGTCTTCCGTTCGTAAGTAGTTGGTGTACACCGGAGGAAGTATTCAGAGACAGAGGAGCTAAACGTATTATCTAAGTGTACACTGAAGAGAAAAGCAATTTATAATAGCCTCAGCATGTTGAGAATGGAATTCATACGGCTACCTCGTTTGAGACAACTCTCTGCGAAAGAAACTTCTCTGCAAACAGGACATAGTACTAGTAGTAGTAATAATACACTGACTTACATTACATACACATACAGAGACACACAGAGAGAAAAAGACAGAATTAAACAGGGTTGGTAGTGGCAAGCAAAAGAAGAAGAAGACGACTACTACTACGAAGAAGAAGGTATCTAAGCCAAAGTAAAATACACAAAGGAGTCCATACTCTGTGCAAGTCTATCTCTTTCAGAGTATACCAGACCAGAGAGTGTGTTCTCTGTGCTGGTTGTTGAGTCTACGTGTAATGGTACAGTCCTACGAGCTGGAAGTTGTGAGTGAAGTTAAAAAGTAGTAACCGGGTGAATGGAGAGTTTAGTACAGCCGCGTACGTCCCAGTAGTCACACAGACATACAGCAGCACCGTAGAAACACACAGCCACTCCAATAATATCACCACCAACTTTACACTACTTTACTTGTTCTAGTAGACTTACTTCTTCTCAAACACCACCAACCAACTCTCTCTCTCTCCTTGTTAATACCACTACTTCAGTAGTTTTCGTCTTTACTGTTTACACTTTACACACAGGACATAATATTATAGCTGTATAGGTATCTTACCAGGACACAGTACACATTATACGGTAGGCATACGAAAATATATGTAGCTCTGTGTGTGGAATGTTTGCTGTCCATTCTTATTTTGTTGTCACTCACTCAGTCTCACTTCACTGTTCTTCTGCACTATACTAGTACGACCGTCGCAATTTCACCTCTCTCTCTCTCTCTCCAGACTCTCCAGTGTCAACTCCACTCTCAATCTACACTCATTCACAACCATAAACGAAAATTAGCTGCACTTTGCTCCTACACGACAAAGGAAAATAATTCGTTTCTCCAAATTGTCTCATCTGAAGTATTGTTACACACAAATGAACAAATACTACTATTCTAAACACTCTACGTTTTACTACTACTACTACTGCGAGGGAATGCGAATGTAAAGAAGAACTTATTAGTACTCTTGCGTTTCCACATTTAATTCTATTGCTCTTCTTAGCAGAAGTAGCAGAACTCTGTTTATAAGGGTGGCTTGATACTAAAACCCCTTCCAATCGTCTTTTAAAGCACTTTGTCTCAAAACTGACAAATAGAACCTAAATTACTTACTGAGACATTTGATGTGGACATTGTAGTGTTAAAACAAGATCTGAAGGTGTTTTTACTATAGAGTACTATATATGATATACATTGTAGGATTTATTTACATTTGTAGTTTGTAAATCTCTACTTCAATAAGAAAATCTCAACCATTGTATGTAAAAGTAAGGCAGTAGTGCTTTGTGAATAAGATAGAAGTTCTTAAGGTGAATAAGGTGTTTGTTTTAAGCTAAGTATTGAACAGTGTCATCTTAGAGACTAGATGTGATTGATCCACTTTGAATGATACTAGTATTTCCTAATATAGGAAATGTAAAGTGCAGATATTGTTCTCTAAGGATTCTATAAAGTAAAAAAAGGTAAACAACAATTTTATTACTTTCTTACATACCATATATGTGAAAAAAACTAGAATAAGTTGAAAAAATTGTTTTAAAACAGCCTAGCAATACTTTATGGGGTTAAAGTCAACTTTTTTCTGTAAATTGATAAGTTATACGATAGCTTTAACGTTTTAAGTGCTTAAAAGAGTACAATAGAGTGTTGCTAGTCAATATTAAATTATTAAATTAGAATTCTTTGTATTTGCAAATATACATTTTAGACACAATTTTTTGCAATAGGCTATATAACTTTAACACTTATGGTGTATTGACCTATCTCTTGAAGAAAAACAATTTACCTACACCAAAGTGATCTTTATAACTTACCACTAATCTTATTACGCATCGCGTCTATTGTTGTTCAGACTCTTAACTTGATAATTCCTAATTTGTATTCAAAGCAGGTATTTACGTATTAAAAGCGAAACAGGTGAACCGTCATAATTTATAAAATTGACAGAAGCGGTTATATCCTTTCACACTAACAGATTGCATTCTTCTATCTGTGTGCTTGTTTTACGCATTCTTTCTTAACACCCTGTTAACCAATTAAGTGATTAAGACCTGAATTTAACTAGAAATATTGCTACAGATTAATTATTCTTAAGAAACTATTAACTAAGCTGTTGAGAAATAAATTGTAGATTTAGAATTGCATTCTTGTGATTCTATATAAGTAGAATACAACTTACGATCAACGTGCAAAAATTGTAGAAGAATCTGTTGCGGAATAATAATACTGTCAGTTTTGAGTTACATTTCACACCAAAGGTCGTTTATAGTATAGGCAATAAATCTTCTTCCGTTACAAGATATACATAATACTCTCACTCAACATTCTGTTTCCATCATCTTCTTTCAACTAAAATAACATTGTACCTATACCAGTACATAATACCCAATTATGTCACTTTGACTTTGACTCGAACGAAAAACAGTTACACATACGAGATCAGACAAAAATCTTAAAAGAAGAAAATTTCTAAGAATCGAATGTGTTTACGGAAACTTTGTTTTTGTGAATAAGAACCTTATTCCTACTGTATATACTAGAACTCGTATTAATACATAGAAGTATCTATACTATTGTAAACAAAGAAGATCTTCAAGTAGCATTACTACCTTTACTGTACACACGTACATATACTTGCATATAGATACATAAAAGAACATAAAGTTCGCACACACACGCAGTTGTACTTACTATTTGTAGTACATGTACATAATTTAATATAACTCCGTTGCAGGAGAAGAAAGAGATATTTCTATTCTAAAATAACTTTTGCTATAGAGACTCTTCTTGAAGTGGACTTTGGTGTTTTCAACTCTTCGTGTCTCTCTGGACGTCCAATTTCATTCATTGCACTGTGTCATCCTTATACAGCAGTAAGTAGCAGTTGAAACATCGCAGCAGTCTTCCAAAGACAAGAAATCAGATTTGGCGACTTGACTTTTGTTGTGTGAGTCAACAAAGTAGTTCGTATTCTTCGTATTCACACACAGAGAAAGAGAAGAACTGAATTCAATCCGATTCAATACACACTTGACTTTCTTTGACTTGAGTTGATCCGTCTTACATTGCAAACTTGGGGTTCAGCAGCATCCGTTTTTGTCTTCAGCTTCATCTCATCTATATCATCTTTGTTCAACGAAAAGTAAGTTTGTAATTTTATTCTTATTCTCTTAGTTTTGCATTCATACCGGCATACACAAATATAAAATACTATAAGCATTCAGCACAGTAAGGGATTTGTAAGCATACGACTAAAGTTTTCAACTTTTGTACTGCATAAGTAGCAAAACTATCTGATCCAGTTTCATGGGCAAATATTTTTGGCAACACAAATCCATATATAAAGTAAAAAGAATTGTAAAATCTCTAGGTGTGTGTTATTTATATAGGGCATATAAATTTCTAATGTATTCAGGATTGCCATCAGTTTGTCTTAGCTTGTGTAAATTCAACAATAAATATAATGCACAGAACAGAACTATATACAGATGATAGAACATTCAAAATTGATTTTAACAAAATACTAATGTAATTTCGTTGTTAGTTAAATAAATATCATTTAAACAGGCAGTAAAGTGCATTAAAGCCGCACTCATAATTATTTCATTACAGTAAACCTTAATTGAATCATTGAAAAGTAAATCAATAATGCACGTTTATTTTTAGAGGTAATGGTACTTTATCTGCTTAGTGCTTATGAATGCTAAACCTAAGAATAGCTCTAAGTAAATAATTTAAGGTACTGAAATGAATTTCTAAGTCGGATGTCCTTGTCTCATTATTATTGCGGTCTATGTTGCTACGTCAGTTGGGAAGTCCCGACAGGTGTACCTAAAAAGGGTTAGACAAATAAAACGTGAGCTTAATCATTTGATTGAATCTTGAGAGGAAATGCATGTTCTTGCGAAAACCGCACTAAACATAAACAACCAATGTGTCCTTAGTGTCTTAGCTTAAGTCTTAATTGTCTTAAATTATTCTATCACAGTTTGTCAAGTTGTGTCACCTCCCTGTGAACCTTCTTTGACTCGTTCTTACAATCCTCTGTATATACTTTGTCTAATTGTCGGAAAGTTTATATATCTGCTATATTTGTACATATATACTTAATACATTACTAAATATATAATACAGATATGAGATTGTCTGTCACTATTTGAGGATGTAATATTAAATCGTTTCTCTTTATAAGACGATAATAGTACTAATAGCAATAATATTATGAAAACTTAAGCCACAAATCAACTTCTAGCAGAACCATTGTCATTTTCTCGTGTGTATGTACAATAATAATACGGAGAAAGGGAACAAAGCCCTGCCATTTGTTTAATTGAAGGCTCTTGTCCTTTTTGGCTTTGTAAGTGACAGTCATTTTGCTAAAACAAGACAGACACGAAAATGCATCAGGGAAAGTAAACAGAGAAAAGTACTACTATAGTGCATGTATGTAATGTGTGTGAGTAAAAAGTTGAATAAAGCTCTTGTCCGACACAAAAATGTTGACTTTTGTTGTTGTTGTTGTGAACTATAACAACAAGAAGGACTTCCTCTTGGATTCAGAGTGGGGAGAGTCGTTACATGAGACAGAAAGAGTTGCAGTGGACAAGAGAAAGTCTGGAGACACTGGAGAGAGGTACCGTGTGTATTTTATGTGCGCATACTATACATACATATGTGCAATATAATAAGTAGTAAGTAGCAAAGTGGCTTTGTATATATATAACTGATCGTATACATATATTATTAGTACTACACACTTTTACATTACACGGCCACTTCTATTCTATACAGGGGAAATATTCGCATCCATTTTCCTATCTCTCTCTCTCTCTCTGGGTCTCTGTTGTAATAAAAGCAGAAAATTTCTTTATTGTTTTTCTTGAGTTTTTGTTGAGGAGTCGGTGTGCAATGCAGTGTGATTACTATTTCCATTGCTACTTATACTACACTGCTACCATTGCATGTGGAATTGTGAGAGGTCTTGTCTATACGTGGAGGACTTAGATGGCTTTGTTTGTTCAACAAAGTCATATTCCATGCGTACTACTTTTACTTGGCTATATTATAGTCATTTTCTTTGCTAATGTACAAAGAAAAAGCAAATCCGTTGAGATATTATTCCATTTCGCCGTTTTGTTATGCATACGAAACGGTATCCAATGTAATAACCAAACTTAACTGTTTTGAATGCTGTAATAGTAGTCAGTGTGCATTTTTCACTTCAAATGTTCAAATCACAGAAATGCAAACACAAAGAATTCTCACAGAAATTGACATTTTTGCGTATACGTATACCTCTATGGGAATGTGCAGTAGCAGTCGTAGTATAAATAAACAAAGCAATGTGCTACATTACCCCATCGTGCTTTGTGTGTCGTTAATAATAACTTTGCCAACTACAATTTGACTGTCACTAACTACTCGAAATCACAGTTCCATCATTAGAGACTGTCGATCATGCATATGATGTATCCGTGGTTATTGAAGCACAATGACTTCATTTGTTTAATAAGTATTTTCCGATAGGTACTTTTTTCGTATGAGTGCATTTGAGAAAGTAATTCATCCATGTATTACATAATACGTACCATTTTATTTTTATTATTACCTTGAGCTGCAATTATACTGCAACATTTGATACGACATGTTGTTAACAATGGTTACTCTCCTAAATTATGGTACAGCAGTCCCCTAGTAAAGCCTTGAGCTGTTGTAAAGAAATGAAATAATACTTATGGTTAATGAATTGTGAATGCAGATAGAGAAGTTGATATGTTGACGGAGAAAGCATTAATCATTATTATGAACCATGTCATTTATATAGTAATACATACGTAAGTATCTATTCTTGAGCTAATGGTTCCCAAGAATCCGGCTTTTGTGTTTACTCGTTATTAGCTAGAACTGCATGGAGCAACAAATCTTACAATGATAATAATTATCGTTTGGTAACCGGACGAGTCATATCGGACGTCATAGATATAGCTATGATATACAGTTATACCTGACAAGATACATAGCAGAGTTCATAGTATTTAATAGTAGGGTATAATTCGTGACAACAAAAATGCACAGCAAAAACTCCAAAAAGTTTCATATAGCAATGAAAATTCATAGTATTAATACTCAAAGTAAATTCAAATGTACCTACTTCGATTCCAGATTATTTCAAATCTATATAAAGATTTCACTAACTAAATTTCAAGTCATATAATACAAGTAAAAACTTTCAATACATACAAAACTTGCCTAAAATACCACGTTTTGGGACATTTGTGTGGCTATGGATTTTTACTGCTATAATTACGCTTGAATTTTGAATTTTTATTGCCACGAATTTTCCCCTCCTATGGATAAATCGGAATGTAACGACCATAAATCGGAGAGCTATGTGATGTGACGACCGCTATGAATCGTCTTGGAATCTTTTATACCGATGAGAGACGTATAAGGTCACATAAGGTCACATTGTATGTTCAATTAGTAAATGTTTTCAAAAACTGTTAGCCTTATTGCGTTTTCGAGATGAAAAGTAATGAACTGGAAAGGGCGTAATTTAGTGCCCTCAATCTCAGATCCCCAATTAAGTGAAAACAGTAAACAGAAAAATAAAACTTGACTTAGGTACTGGTTTGTTTATACGAATGCTGAAACAAACTATTTTTATGTACAAACAATCATCTACGATCCCAATTACGTTTTGTATGAGTTCTACGAATTGTTTTTTCGAATAACGAGGATAACAGATACTTAATGATGTTTTTCTGCTCCCTGAAAAGGCTCCTTTTCCACCACCAACCTTTTACTTAATTAAACAGCATCCTAGGTTTTGAAATCTTAGCTTATGTTCATTCTGAGAAAAACACATTTTCAAGTACCTAGGTATATACAATCCACGAACACGATGTATCTAAAACAAAGTTGAGCCTTAATATGTACCTAGATTTTCTTTCTGAAACAAATGTTTACATCTCGTTTTGTCTACAAGGGGATAGCACTTCCCTTTCAATCCAAAATCCATATCCGTTTCCTCGGAACTTTCGTTTCATTTCATTTTCACTTGTCTTAATTACTTTCTCTCTGAGGCGAATAGATATAGTAGGATGGGAAATATTTATACAAATACTACATACCTAGAAATATTTATTTTACAATTTTGAGTTTAGTATAATAAACGAATTTGCATTAAAGGAAACCCCGTAAGGCCAAAAACAGTACCTATAGATAATTTTGCTACATGTACTAATTATTCCCCTTATAATTTGCACCATAAATTACATCAACTCTTCATATATTTTCCTACAATGCACATAGATTCTGCAAATTCTTCATTTCCACTTTCCAGCAAAATTTCCTGGGTCTCCCTTAGAAATTTTCCATTCATTGGTTGTTACCAGAAGAGCAGCGTGGAAAGAGTACGATTAAGTTTAACCTTACGCTGTGTGTAACAATATAAGGGGAAATCAAAATCTCATTATGGGTAGAAAATCAAGTCCTTGATCGTTTTAAAGCTAAAGTGTTTTCACAACATTATGTTATGACATGAAGTAATCAAGGTTCAAGGTTCAAGTAGTTGTGTTCAAGCGAATCGGTTGGAAATTTTGTAGTGCTTGAAAACACCGTACGGTGAATAGTGAAATGGGGAAAGTATAATTTCCTGGCTGCGGTGGCTTCCTGTTGTCGATGTGATTCAATTCTGTTGGTTTAATGTTTCACAAGAGAGAAAGAGTGAGAGAGATGAAGAGTATTGCACACTAACCAAGGTTGAATGTTGAAGGTACTTTTCCTCTTTTCAAACACTTAAAAAGTATTTGATATACCTAAAGGCAAAAGGAACATTGTTACTACGGTGGTGGTGGTGGTGAACGCCACAGCGAATTACACGGAGTGTGTATTCTTCTTCTTTTCATCTTCGTCGACAAGTAACTGACTTGACTTCATGTCATTTCCTGTGTGTTTGTAGTACTTAATGTTGAGTTGAGTATCTTCAGCTGCTACTCCTACCGCGAGGAAGAAAAGACATTCTTCTTGTGTCATATGTGACTCTGAACATTGTTTTCGTTGAAAAGTAGTGTGGTAGCAGTAGCAGCTCTTCCGAGTGTTTTCACTCACAATTTCTGGAACAGAACCGTTACAAACAAGTTTGCGGTGATTAAAACCAAACGAAGGAAAAACTGTCGGAGAACAAGTTAGTATGAAATTGGTGTGGGTAGTGGTAGTGTGAAGAAAGTGGGATAACGATGATGATGAGTAAATGTATCTTAATTCTTCAACCTTGTGGGAAATGCAGTTCTAGGAAGAACTACTTTAGAAGAAGACAATGAAATGTCTTTGAGTGATGAAAACAACGGGAAAGTATTATAAATGAATTAGTAACTAACTACCTGGGGGAAAGTGAAAGTTTCCTCCATTTCAATTATTTACCTTTTGTCTTGTCAAGAACAATTTGTGCATTAAATTCAATATGTAAAACGGAGATAAGTAATCTTACTCCTCCGACTTCCTTCTCACGACAATCGTTTTAAAACCTCTTTGAATAATGTCGAGGAGGAGGAAGGGAAACTTGACTTGATTCATACTTCATACAACTTTCAAGTTTTAATTCATACGGAAGGAAATCAAAGTAAAAGCTCTTTGCAAATCAGACTGGAACACACATTAGACATTGTAATGTAATAATACGAATTTCCGTACTAATCTGAATGGAATTGGAATGTCGTCTCTCTCAGAGTGAGTCTCTGTGTGACAGAAAAAGCCTTTCTAATTCTGCCTAATTTGTTGCTGGAGAATTGGGAATTACTTAGTTTTAGCAGCGGCTACATGTTAAGGTATAGGGCACTTAAGAAGTTAGTCCTTTGATTCGATTGTCTTTCATTTGAATTAAACAGGAAAATTATTAAGACATTACGACATTAAAATACATACAATTGACTTACATATTTGACAGACTAATTTACAAGCTTTATCATTCAAGACTATTATAAATCCTCGACTTCTACCATGTCTTGTCTTTATATAAATGAAATTTTGAAATTCATCCTAAATGATAATGTTGACATTAAACATTTATTAATAAAACATACATGCACTTAAAACAAAATGTCTTTAACAATTAACATTTTAAATTACTAAAGTAGGTATTTTAACATTTAATGCATTTTTTATTAACACAGGTACATCTTAGTGATCTTAGTAAGTAATTAGTAAGTGTAGTAAGTACAAAATTGTTTTTATTTGTGAGCGAATATAAAATGTAATTATTGCATGTTAAGTCTATATATTAATTACTAGAGCGTATCCCTTGTCAAATTGAGCAGCATATTTCATATTATGTACATAATAAGTCATATATTATTATATTATATAGATCAATGCGTTTGATATATTTACTATTTACATCTATACTTTCTGTTTCTAAGAGCTCCTATAGGTTTTTATTTTATAAAGACGCTTTGATCCTTTGGCCTTACTTAAAATTAGTTCAGCAGCTTAGCAAAGATGAAGATTATAAAAAGTTGGTAGCTTATTTTCAACTGTTCAATAAAAAACTCGTTTGCGATAAGCTTGTTTTCGCATTAAGAATGAATAAATGGCTGTGGTGAGGATGGGTTTTACTTTAGAGAAGAGCATACGATTGATATTAACAAAAGTTGGTCGAACATTCAACTCAACGATTCTCAACAAAGACAAACTCTGTTGAAAACAAGCTTATCACTCGGAATAACGTGGAAATGATCAAAAGAAGTATATAGTAGTGCCTACTAAACATCATTGTGTTTTAGTGCAAAGGATTATGCGATATCATCAGAATGACTCACACTGGGTAAAAGCCAAAAGCCATACCCTATCAAATGTCCACATTATAAAACTTGAAATTAATTCGAAGAAGCGTTCAGAAATGAAGATTAAAGTAGTACTCAAGATGAATTGAATTTATAATACTGCTATACTATATGCCATTCATTATACAGTAAACATAATTTCACAACCAAAGAACAAAGAACTTATTGTTTTCTTAATAATAAACATTTTTTTACACTTTTCACACGCACACGCAAACTATATCCACAATCTACAATCTCTATAAACATCTATGGCATTTATGTTTGTAAATTTTTGACTAGAAAAACTTTTAGGCAGAACACCTATTAATGATGTATTATAAAAATCGTAGTTTTTGTACAAAATACTGATAAAAAATTAAATTGCACTTTTCAGACTTACTAAAGAAAATCAATCACGTTTTCTTCTTCACTACTAAGTCTCGTTTCTTCCTTTCTAGAGACTTCTTAATTGGTTTTTTGGTTGTGGTAGTAATTTTGCCTTTCAAAACTGGTTTATGTGTAATTTTGTATCTAGCTTCCATCTGCAAATGAGAAAATAAAATAATGAAGTGTCTCTTTTAAAGAGATTCGAATTTTAAGCATATAGATCAATCCTTAACTACCTCTGCCACATAATCTCTTTTCATAGCACGATTATGTTCTATTTGAGCAAGTCTTGCGTTCTGTCCTGAGGTTAGTACATCGTTAGCTTTGAAAATAGTAGAATTTGTTTGTAGTCCCCAATGAATGGTGTATACTGAAGAAAGTACTGTGAAATTCCATCCTGCCATTTTGGATTCCAATATCTGTACACACAATTTGTGAAAAAAATACGATTTTCATATAAACTGACTATAATTTTATATCTCATGTAATAAGTAACTTGCAAGGGATGTTTAGGTAATAATTACTAGGATTTATTACCTGAGAATTACGAGTCATGCCGTAGCCAAGAAAGCGTTCATCATGAGGAGGGATAACATCTGAACTGATATAAAAAGGTTCATAACTTGTCATTTCCCACGGATTCACATAGTGAGATATGACAACAGGTCCTTCTTCTTTGTGGGTCGTGTACCATCTGCTTACACCGGAAATAAATAAGACGATTAATCATTCAGGGCAAAAATACGGTTTTATACAACTTAGGAGGGAATGATAAGTACTGAAAGACAAACCTCAGATAGTTTGTTGCGTTATGACCTTTGTCGTAAACTGCAACATGAAATTGTCGACCTAGTCCTTTCTTTACGTAATTTATAACATCCACTTTAGTTTCCGGGAATTTTACTGCAGGATCTAATTCAATCGTTGGAATAACGAAAGCACATCTAAAAAAATGATTTACCGTAAATCAGTTTCTTTCTCTTTACTTCTTTGAGCACATTTAAAAAATAAAATTGACGTTTTGGAAACTTACTTTGCACATTTTTTTGCTTGCGGTGAATTATGAAATTGATGCAAAAGTTTAGCTGAGTGTCTCTTCGGGATTATGTCTACATCAGTTAAAAATACCCAATCAGTCACGCAAGTCTAAATGTAAAAATTGGGTCATCATTAAATTCAGGAATATTTTTGTACTGTACGGAGAAATCTACTTTTTGTATAACACAATACAAAATCAACTTTTGCATATAATGTCCATGCCGTACCTTTCTTGCAATATTTCTCATGTGGTTCTGCGGATAAAGGCCTACCTGGTGTAATCCATTTGGAAAATACAATTTTAACAATTTATTCATTACTAATTTCGGATTTTGACATCTCATACTCCCGCTGGCCATAAACGCTTTTTGCTCCATTAAAGTTAAATTAGCTGGTGTAGCTATGTGAATAGAAACTGTGTTTCGGAAAGTAGCACTGCATTCCTCCATGGCTGCAATGAATAAATTCAACACAGTCCATTCCGTTTGACTGGTTATATAAACTGCCAACGAAATCGGTCCTAGCCATTTTTCCGATACCTCAACGATTGACCAAATTCTGTCAACAGAAGACTTAGAGGAAACAATAAATATAAATCAGTCTTCATCTTTTAATTTGCAAATGTAAATTTTAACGAAAAAGAAAAGTATTGGTATGGAATAATATGTATTTAATTTATATTCATGTACAATATTATAAGAGAAAATCAAATTACCTGTGTAGCCAAACACACATCGTACGTATCTGTGAGTTTGTCCCATATTTTAGACGTATGAACGAACTCGTAAGATTTATACTGCACAAAAGTAAAATTTTACATTCAATTCCCGCACACACAGAGGTTAAAGTACAATTTTCGTCTTACCTGTCTTGATTTATCGAATCTTGCTTTACTGTAATGAAATTTCGACTCGCCTAATGTGCAGTTATCTGATAAGAGATAGTGTTGAGGATTTTCTAAAAATATTGGAGTTGTTAATTGAATCATTAATATAAAAACAACACACAAAGTTAAAAATGCTAAGCACCCTTTTAAAAACAAATTCGATTTTAAGAACTCCGTGCATGGTCCTTCGATTTTTGCAGCTTGCATGTTGATGGAGTAATACTGCCTACTGTTTCGATGATGATACATGATGCTATTTCAGGTAAAACTTTCTGCGTCTCAAATGTAGCTTCCCACAATTACTAATCCCCAATCCGACTTCCACAAACACTGCACAACCATAAAACCATAAAATCGTATGTTATCTAAAACCTACTTTTGGGTTTATCTTGAACACACAGTAACAAACCTATAAAATATCCGTTCATTACCAACGTAGAAACAAGAATATTGTTGTTTTCTACTACTCTGCACTGCACTGAATGAAACCTTTAGCAGAAATGGCATATTAATATCCATAACGCCCATCGTGAGAACACACGTCATTTTTAACACTTATCGAACTTGTGCAAACATTATTACGGGTATCGCGAATTACTTAAATTCGTGCTTATCAATCTCAGATAAAGTTATTAATGCGATAGTGCGTCAGACAAAAAGCCGATGTACAAAGTACATCGACGTGAGTGGGGCGCTTTGAGAATTTATTTGTATTGACTAATACTAATGATTAATTACTTTCCGATTGATAGATGAGTGATGTATTGTTTTGCATAGGTAAAACTGCCTAGGTGTGTTTATTAGTTTTATTTTATGTCTGTTGCAAAAATGTGCATCTAATCCCGAAATGCATTGTCGTCCAATATCCTCGCCCCCGTGGGACCGTATGAACTCAATGCATTATTGGATTACATTACGATACAGAACGGAAACGTATTTCTTATCACAACTAATCCGTAAATCTCATAATCTCATTACGTGATATTTATACACGACTAAACGAGCGAACGTTGAAATTCGAAGAATTGCTAATACCCGTTCATGTGTGAATTTATATCATTGAAAGCACATTATAAATTCACAAGCCAAGGGAACATGTAAAGGGATTGCAGTGAAACTGCAATTCCCACGTGTAATACTATTTGCATATTATGTGCGGTATATTAAACATTAAACAAATAGCTATTTGCATCCCTGATTATTACCAATAACATTATGAAATGGTTCCGATCACACTGATAACCTTATTTAATAAATTATGTAAATAATATTTTATAACGCAATTATCTATTTAAAATAAAATATACATAAATTCAATCCATAATCCATCTGAAGCATTGCCCGAGTGTGTATTTAATTTCAATTGTATTAAATTTTTTGCGCAGCTAATTTAATGACAGCCAGAACAAAAAATTAATTCGACAAGAAATCCGAAATATCTAGATCAATTATTGAAAAAATTAAATCTCTATATAGAGTAAATCGTAAGCAAGCCCTTAGTTTTAACAAGAAATTGGAAATGCGTCATTGATATAGGTACTTTAGTTAAGTACCTATACTTATGGTAGGTAATAGGTAAGATGTTATATTTTATTCCGTTTAAACTGAACCTAACTAATTTCATCGCGTTTGGAATCATTCTTTAAAGTAGCAATACTATAATACTGTATCTAGACTTGCAGTAAAGCTTTCTGGCTAAATACTGTATACTTTGAATTCTACACGCATCACCACCTTTTCCATAATTTGTCGTTTGCCCAAAGAATCCATTATAGTGTCTTTTGAAGCTTGGCTTTCGTTTCTGACAGATTAACTGTCTAACTATTCGTGCATTGACTATTTTCCTTTGATAATGTTCACTAGACCGGTAAATAAGCTTCACAGCTATCCATAGCTTATCACCCTTTTACTACTAGAACTAGAACGTTGCAATACATGATTGCAATTTTAGCTTTGAATATTACCTATACATACATAATAATCTCTATATAGTATTATTCGTATACCATCTATAATCGTAGTCAATATATTATTACTTCATATCCATATCTACGGAAATGTCTAATTTCTGTATTGACTCAGTGATATCTTTAGGAAAAAGCATTAGTAGTAGGTTCAATATACTTAAGCAATAGAAAGTAATGCCTGGAATCTCAATGTATTTTGACAAGGACACCATAATAGTTTCATTTGCAGAATTAACTGACTAAGTAAATAGTAACTGAACACTTAATTCAACTCTTCTCTTATTTCAACAATCACTCAAACCATTAGTAGCTCATTCTCCTTCATGTGTCGCATTTACTAAAACAATAATCTTATATAGAAATACCAATACCTATATTATAAAGATTATTATTGTTTTAGATATACTTTTCCATTTGGTATATACACTAGGACATAGTAGCAAAACATATTATAGGAAAACGGCACATCTTCTCATCCTCATTCATCTCAAGTAGTAAAGTTTTAACATCTTTGTGACAGTCGACATGATGGAATGGTTATGGCATGAGAATGACTTGACTGGAAATTCATTCTTCATGGTTTTCTCTCTATTATTGTCTGTTTCTCCGTCTCATCTCTATCTGTCCTGTCTATCTGTCTACACTTGCTCTCCTATAACAAACTAACAACATAATAGTGCCAGAGTAGTACCACTACACATAGTAAAACAGGACACGCATAGTATTCTTCGACTTATCGTGTTCGCTATTGCTTTGTAATATTACAGATATATTATCTGCACTACACTTCCAGCATTATTTCACTTTATCTCATTGCCTATATATCTTAATACATGAAATAATACGACATTACTATATAAATCTATTACTACTGTAATATCCAATGGCAATTCAAACTGAGTAAACATTTCCATAGCGTGTAAATACAAACATAACAATATTATCCGTATATTATAGGTATACATATACATAAACACACAAACACAATAATATGCTTTATCTTGTGTATACATATACCTATATACGTTTGTATGTTGGTACTGTCAGTATTCGTGAAATGCTTTTGCTTATGGAATGAATTGAACACAATTTTAGTAATCTGGACGAATTCCGCCCGTGTTAACACTATTAATTGTAGTTCCAGTCCTACTGATTACTGACTATAAATATATGACGAATATAGTTTGGGTTACATACTTTGGGTTATATAGCTAAAGCTAAAGGTGATATTTCTAATTAATCTAATTTTAGATTGGTGAAATTGCAACGTAATAAGTGAAAGAAGAAATTCTCGACATTTTCAGCTCCATGAATTCCAAAGCAATTTTCATTTGGAAACGTTGGGAGTTATTAGAGTGTTCTAAGTACGATTATTATTAGAATGATGTTCATCAAATACCGTCATAATCAGCAGAGATCAGATGAGGCATATTTAAGCAAAAAAATATATTCTTGTCTTGTACAAAAATTGTTTAAAAACTATTTTCCTTCAATAAAGATCATCTTTGAATTTTGTATTCAGTGCATAGTGCATATATGTATAATATTATCTATGTGACTTATTGCTTAAAGTTCGTGAAATAACGCTACAATTAGGGTAACCTCTATTTTGCAAAATTCTGTTCTTTAGCGTAGGGTCACTTCTAAAGTCTTCATTTTTTCTCGAGTTTAATTTAAATTGCCTAACACGTAAATAAAAACAGGTCGTTGGTTCATCTATAATCTATGCCTTTGGTTCATTCATATATTGTATAAATCTATCATATAAACAATTAAATTGTTTATATGATGGATTTATGCAATAATAAATTAAAAATGAAGAAAATAAAGAATTTTATATTTGGATAGCTAAAAACAGTTCACAAGTAATTGTAATCTGTAATATTTTATATTAGCTTGTTAGAATAATATTGCTGCGAAGTCTACTTAACTTATCGGTATGAATATAAATGAGAATTTCACAGAAATAGAAAGCATTCAAATAGCGAGTAATAGGCTAAAACACTTTTCGCTTGGATTTGTATGCATTTACTAGGTAGTAATACTGAAAGCCAATGCAGAGATTCGATGAGAGAAAGAAGACAATGTTAGATTTTATTACTGTGGATCTGATAGGACTGGTGCTGCATTGTGTATGTATACTGCGTGCTATACTGTGGCTAGCATTATTGCTTTGAAGATCCGTTTTTCTTGCTTTATCTATGGAAGTTCAGTTTGCTCTATAGTTTAGTTCCTATTGGCCTAAGATGTATAAAATTGTACTGCGTGCTTGTATAAAATAAAATGCGTGTGTGTGTGTTTACATGAATGTGAGGAAGATCAATTGATGCGTATAGTCCAATTGTTAAAGTGTCCTGCGTACTTTCTAAGAATGAGGTCCTATGTGTAACGGCACGAGTCTTTTTTCTCAGTATATTTTTTCTATTTCATTCTGTCTCAGTGTAAGAAGCTACTCTGTGGAGATGGTTTTTAGTGTAATTTTTCTACAAATGCTTTTTTTGTACGAAAATAAAGTAAAATACTCTCACATAGGGCAGAAGAAAATACTACTACTAACTGTAAATGTGTACAGACACAATTAAATACAAATTATTATTTAAAAACATACATGCATGTAAAAGTTATCTGTATAGAAGAACTGTCATCTACTGTACATAAAATTGCAGTAAAATATTCATTGCATTTAAGCATCAGTATTCAATACTCGTTCGTTCGTAGTAAATTGAATACAAACATTTTCGTAAGTGATAAAGGAATTATAGTTTGAAGAAGATCGGTTTTGATGAAATACAGTTCGCCATGCTATGCCGAGTATAGTTTGGAAGTTTGGAACATGGACACACTTAAATAATTTGTGTATAAGAATCTCAAGGTATTTTAGGCGACATTACGTTGGAGTGGAAGAAGCGTAGGAGTATTAGACAAGCTCATGTTACTTATTTCGGATTTGATTGGATAAGACAGATGTAAGGAAAATGACACTGCATGTTCCTGTGTATAGTCCGGTCAAACCATGCTCAGTGTTGTATGACATGACTTTCGCTTCGTCGTCGTCCTTTCCAAGATAATTGAGTTTGTTAAGAATTGTCGTGAGTAAAAGTGCTTAGCATCAACTTGACGCTCAAGTTTTGTCGCTATGTATAAAATATAACACACTGCCTGCCTCTGCTAGCTCGCAGACCACTACCACCGTCAATTCTTCTTCACTTTCTGTCAGCTCAATTCGCTTTTGTACAGTGTGACCAAAATCTATCACCCACCAAAATCTCAAGTGATAAAATTTGTGAAAATGCAATTCACTTGCAATTTAGGGGAACAGATTAAAAATTTAATCATGTTATTATCAATTCCTGTCTCAAATAGTGCAAATTAACTTTTCTTAATAACTCACCCGGGCTTTAATAATTACCTGCTTATTAGACGAGCTAATTAAATATCTTAAGAAATCCCTCAATTAGATCCCAAACCATAAAGCAACACAGTAGTAGTAATTAGTTACTTATTTCGATACATGAAACTGAAAATGTTATTTTTTGTGTGGGAAATTGTTAAAGACTATAGGGTGTAGGGAGGAATACATTTATTCTACACACTCCGTATTAAAAGATCATAACATAATATTTTTTATGTGCTGTAATATAAAAATATTGTTCCTTCTATAATCATCATAATGATGCTGAAATGTTATATGTCATCTCATACAAGGAACAACGTGTGCTTCATTATTACACCTACACCAAAATCATATCTCTTACCCTCCCACACAGTTTCTTCGTGCGAATTACAATCTAAGGTAAAGCAAAAGGAAGTATCCATATCACGAGTCCAATTATCAGTTTCTTCAGAAGAGATATGCATTTCTCATATTACTTCTTTAATGACTCTAATATTAGTATACACTTATAGTATTTCCCGTGCCTCGTGTGACCTTTTCTCTTAAACCTCAACCTCAATTCCAATTAATTTCGTAAAGTGTCATATCTTAAGCGTCACGCTATGAAAACTTGTCATTATTAACATCGTATCACATTGAAGTGTTTAGTATAGCTAACCTGACCTATCCTATACATATGCAATAATGATATGTGGTTAGATTATATATGCAGTTAATTAAAAGTGTTAAAGTTCAAGTACCTAAAAGTACTTCTTCGTTATCTGAACTTGCAAAACAGTTTCTAAATATAGGTACCATCATAACCATTGCATTGCCACAAGTTTCTCACAAAACTAATAAATCCATTTTGTCACTCTTGCAATTTCTATCACTGTCGTTAGCAGAATAATTATCTTAGCCTACATTATAATCTTAACTCTTAACGGCTCTAATAATTGTAAAGCTTCAAAGGACATTTATGTTACAGTACAAGGGATTGGAACAGGGAACTACTTTATGTGTGTTGGACAATATATTTTTCATCTTATACGAAACTTTTCATATATATTGTTGTATATATTACCTACTCATGTATAGCTGTACATAATATGTGGCACAGTATATATATAAAAGAAGGTGTAGATATATATATGCATAATATCAATGTTGCTACACTTACACAGCTACTTTGACTCCATCAGTTTTACTTTGAAATCCAACTTTTCTCTTTGCTCTCTCAATTACAGAGTAAAAGTCAAAGTTTCCTGAAGGGTATTATCACATTGGTCTATATAGTTCGTTCGTATTGTATATTCTGTATTATGTGCAAACATGATTTACACTTTGTCGTGAATACGTACTGAACTCAAAACTGCCCCTTTTCTTCTCAAGTGCATGCAGTGTACAAAGTATTTGTCATTCGCACTGTTTGCAAGTATATATTTCTCTCTCTCTCTTTCTGGGCTACTACTAATACGCTACAATGCATGCAAATAATACTATCAAAAGACTAGAATTTATTTGTCTATTGGTATTTTACACAGAATGGGAAAATCGTCATGCCACAGTGGAGTCTTGACATGTGCGTTTGCAGTAGACTTTGCGTAACACTTACCTGCATTAACTTTATAGCCAAAGCTTTTGCCCGCCTCAACACTATAAAACATCAATCGAATTGCTCCTGTGACTCATTACATTCTCAGAAATGTCACATCGTTTGTATGCAGACAGCCGAATGACTCCAGACACAACAGCGTCAATTGTCTCTATGTATGCCTAAATAAATAAATTACATTATTCATTTTATAACAAAATATCCAATTTGATATAGAAGTGAGAGAGAGAGTGAGAGAGAGAATGGAAGCCTTATTTGGTTAAATGTACAATACAGAAAAACTGCAAAGATACTGCAAAAAATGTGCACCTTATGAAACACTAACTACAGCAAATTTTTAAGTTACATATTTATAAGGCACGTCGATTCCCAAATATATATTTTTCCTCCTAGGGGAGTATTATTTATAAGTAGGTATGTCTGTATAAATTGCTATCAATTCACGATTCTATTTGAACAAAGAGAAATTGGGTAAAGTGAATAGATTAGAGATTTTGGTATGGTAAAAATGCGGACAAATGTGTCAAAAATTATAAGTGCCTACTCGTAACTTTTTTCTAGAGCACTGAGCATCAATCTGAAGAATTGGTCTACGATAAAAGCATTGTATTTGCTGATTAAATTCATTTGGCATATTTAATTGCGAGTGCCAGACAGTTGTAAGTGCTAATTGATTTCCAATTGATTTCTGTGTTTCTAAATCTGTGTTTAATATTGCAACATACAGGAACAGGTCTTTTAAATTACTACATCAGATTAACTTCAAGTGTTAAATGGTTTTCTATTGCAAATATTCAAATAGCGTTTTTAAATAGAGATAATATTATTTTTTCATTTTTGTATTGCTCGTGACTCGTGAAGTGTATATAAACAAGTACACATCTGTACATACATGACACAGTAGCATTAGTAAAATTGAGTGTTGAACTAACAAATTATTCATGATAAATGATAGCGAGAAGAAGATAGCGCTGCTGTGTTATGTGATGAATGTGTCATATTATCTGTTGCACTAAAACACGTCCGTCATTAGTACAAAGGTAGCAAGAATAGAGATGAATTTCATTTATTATGAAAGAAGGAACACCGTCAGACAATGTGAATGCCACACTGCACGTGTATTACAATATTGGATGATGTCATAAATGTAAATACCTTTTATCCTACAAACTTTGGTTTCATTTGCTTTGTTCTGGTGTGTAAAGTGCCATGCGAGAAGGGGAAGTGTAAAAATGGTGTTATGGTTTGATAAGTTCTCTTTGTGGAACATTATCCGAGAGTACGGTCTTTGTCGCTACTTTTTTAGTTAGTTTACTCTCGGCTCTTCCTGCCCTACTGGGAATCTAATACATACAAAGCGGTGCGAAAAAAGAAAGGCGACAGTGCCACTGTAGTATGTAAAGTCACTCGTGAATGTATACAATACATTTTAAGGTTTGTATACGTTAAGAAGATTTATTGTTGCTTCTTTATTTTTCTTTTCCCTTCACTTGCCCAGTAATTACTAACTTAGTTTAAGTACTTGGAACATGAAAATAGTTTTTTTAACTTAACACTTTAACTCTAAGTGTATTTATCTCTATAGTAAGAAAGTAAAGAAAAAATTGAGATATAGCCGACTATATAGTGACTTGTTATTAAAAAGATATGTACTAGCATGGTTTCTTGAAAATGCAGTTTTTTAAGCGTAAGTACAGCAAAATATGAAAAAATATTATGTAGTACTTTTATACTAATGCTACGTATAATAATAGTAATTTTTACAGTATTGCAGTATAATATGCCTATACAAACGGAAAGAAAGCTACATTTATTATTAACATTTCATTCTGTATATGTGTACTAAACAATATGTAATATTGCATTAATTAGAGAGGCATGCTAAAGTTGAAAAGATGACAGAGACTAAAAACAGAATGAATGCACACAGAAGAATGCTTCACTACTTACAACAAAAGAATTGCTAACACTTGCACGGAAAAATAATAAAAAGGACTTATGCATGTTCTTAACTTTATTTTTTGTTTATTGTGTAAGAAAGCATCAAAATATTATTACTAGCTGTATGTGTACACATTTTTTATGTAGCTTATGCAAGATAATGCATAGTGTGTACTAAAAATTCATAATGATGCATTATACAATTAACTAACTAAAAGCTTATAGTAGTGCTAGTACTTCAGAAAAGTATTTTTATTTAACTGATATTACAACAAAACTGAACTTATCTGTAATTTTATATAACATAAAATAGTTAAAGAAAAATGGCTAGTGTGAGTAGTGTGGGGTATGTGTTTATAAAACACGCATTGATGTTTTCCGTGTTGAAAATTCATAGAATTCGCACTCTCTATAGAGATACACAGATCAGAAAACGTAAACACTTACAAAAATGAAAAATATATATGGAAAGTAGGAAAGTAATTAATCATACCTATACAATATTATTATTTATTATTAGCTTATATTCTGAGCTTAGCTATCTTCTTAAGGTTCCTTTCTTTGTATGGTTCCATGGAGCTATAAAAATGGAATAGGACACTTAAAAATGTAAAGAAGATAAAACGGATGTTTCTGAAATATTCTTGAAACGTCGGAAGCTAAAAGAGACATAAAACATGTCTGCGAGGAATTCTAAAGGTATTAACGGGCGTATGGTATTATTGTATTATACCTACTTGCGTCATTCGATTGGCAATGATATGTCATAATATTGTAGGTATATAAATGTGCCTAAGCCTAGTTATTTATATCGACCTAAATATAATTCTATTATGACGAGATTAATATTTACTGTTTCATTCTGTGAGCATAAATGAAACGTGTTTCGCATTTCTAGAGCATGAAATACCTGTTATTATGGACGCAGCAGAAATTGGTGTGAAAAAGATTGTCTATAATCTATAGTAATTGTTTCTCCAAAATTTCGGAACTTGTGTAACGATGATAGTTCTTTGTCTAACGATGTGATATCTATAGCTGCACTGCTCGTTGCAGCAATGAAGTGTAAACAAGGAATACGCCATTAATTCTTGCATTAGGTATGTTTTCATGTGAAATGATACACATTGCTTTTATGATTATTGGATCCTGAGAAGAATAACAAGTGTAAACACTTTCTCTGTTGTTCTAACTCCCTATGAGACATTTTTGACGACATTTACAACTACAAGGGAGGTCCACCTGTGTTTTAACTACTATGTCATCATGGGATATCAGCTTAGAAATGACAACCTATAATACAGATAATTAATAGACTAGCTCATACACATTATTCCTATTATTAATTACATTTGCTACATTGCTCTAGTATTCATATGATTTGCCATATTTTCTACAGTTGCATAATTCAATACGTATGCATGAATTTCGGGAGAAAAAGTTTAATATGTAATTTAACAACAAATAGGTTTCACTCCGTCATCTGTGAGTAATATGTACAGTGTACTGACTGAGTGTACTAGTGACGTAAATTCTTGTAAATGACTTTCCTGTCCAAAGTAAAGGGTTTAATAGCTTGATCGCAGCTTAAAACAGTTTTTCGTTAACTGTAACTTATACTTTCAAACTTTAGACCATCATTATCAAGAAATGCATTTGTCACTTGTAAATCATTAGGGCTTTTCATTGTAAAAACAAAACAGTACGTAAAAAGAAAAAAATCTAGACACACAACGAAAACTTTTTTATGCATAGTTGTTTCGTTTCATGTAAAGAATATTGTGTCTACAAATACAAACATTATTCATCAATCTTCAGCCGGATATCACTGTAGAACCAAAGAAAGAATTTTATTACAAACCAAACCAAAAGTAATAAAATCGCATGTACTATGAAGAATTCAAACCTTAAATTTAAATAAACCGTCAATTTATATAAGTAGGCAAGTGTAGTTTCCATTTGTACTACTTCAAATTTTATTCCGCCTGTTGCCTTTACTTGTGAAAAGAAGAAGTGATGTGAGTGATAAAAAAATCTCATCACACTAAAATTTGAATTAATTGAAAATTCCATCAGCTTCTATATGCGGTGAATGTAAAGTGAAAGTACTGGAATTTTAAATTTAAATAAAAGAAGTTCTATATGGGAAACCGAAAAACATTTTTGAAGTTGAGTGAATGAGTTTTAAATTATGATGGTTTTCATTCATGTAAATTGAATAGACAGAGATGGAAAGTCAAAGTGTATGTATTTGTGTGTTGATGAAAGTATTTTTCTGAATAGTACATTCGTTTTCCAGGAACAAGGAACAGTTTATTGTGAGTCTATTTCCTCCATGCTATAATAAACTACGTATGGAAATTGTGTGCATTAAAAGAAATGTTGAAAAACTTGTTTTCCTTTCTTTTAGCATTTACAGTCGTTCGTACTTGCTCACTCACATGCAATGCACTATGGGCATAGTTTACTCAGAAAGTAGATTCTTCGGAGTATACTGTAACATGTAGAACAATTCGTTGTCGCTCCCATAATAATAACCAGAGAGAGAGAGAGAGAGAGGGAGAGAGAGAATAACCACCACTAAAGGAATTTCCCCAGAGTCGACTTTCCATTAAAACAATGAGTTTGAGTAAATAGAAGCGTGCCGACGGCTTTGTACTACTTGTAATATGTTGATGTTTCCCTTCATTATTCCTTTTGCAACAAATGTTTTCCTTGATATCTGTAGATATTCCAGTCCTAAGTACATTAGATACACATGCAAACATGTGTTTGTACCTAATACAGAGTTATTACGCACTCTCACACCATACCCGTCTTGTACAATACATTATTTCTGACATTTTCGATTTCGCTCGTCTCACAGAATACCTTATAGCAAAAAGAAAATTGCAATGATACTCTTACTAATAAGGTACACAACAAACTAACAATGTTTCTGTTGTTTCTGCAATGTAGACAAAATATATACCTACATAAAATGCAATTGTAAGACAATATCACAGAATATATACCTATACAAAAAATATTGTAAGAAAATATCACACAAAAATACAATTGTAATAAAATATCATTAATATTAAAAAATCTATCTACCTACGTATACACAGTAGCTAACGAATTATCGCTAAAGTACTATTACTTGTAGTTTCTACAACTTTTCTCATACTATGTAGACTTGGACATGCAATTTATTTAGATGCTTATCAGTTTTAAGTATTTGTTAGGTGTGTATAGGGTTTACATTTATATTGAAGTAAACAGAAGCGTCAATTTAACCTGGTTATGTTTGTTACTCAGCATGCAATTATTTTCCTACAGCCTTTGTCAACCATTTTAGCACACGAATAATGTTTTACTATACAGTTATTTGAATTTGTAGTTAGGTTCCCTGTAGGATAGCCAGTGTAAATATGTAAACTTAATGACATAGCTGAAAATGTTTCATTGCAACATGAAAATGATCATACTAGTATTCATTTTCATTTCAATTGTCTTCATTTCCTTATTTCCTTTTCCTATAACTATTCTACAGTATATTAGTATATATACTCATACTATATATACAATTTCTTTTCTAATACTATAGTAGAAGTATAATAGAAATGACATGTGCGGATGTGCGTGTGTCTCATCATGTACTATTGTATTGGACTTATATATGTGTAGTTCAGAATTCTTGGTAAAATTCTTTTTGTGTGTAACAGGAAAATAGTTTTTGTTTTATTCTAATATATTTCTGAGTCAGTACACTAAAGATTGAGCACAAGTTGTCTCATTTCATTCGTATACACGTTTACATGTAGCTGAGATACTTATGGGGAGCTATTACCTTGTATATACAGTTTATGAATGTGTTTTGCTGCTAATGAGAAAGGAATGCAAAATGTGTGTACGTGTTGCGAAAGTGTATTAGAGTAAAGACGCTGCGTACTTTAGTTAAATGTCATACTCATCTACGATCTATTTAGATAACTCTTCAAACGAGTCAATTTCAAGAGCACTAAACTAAACATGAGACGATTAACGGCTTTCTTAGTTCTTCTATTACCAAAACATGAACACACTCTCTCTCTCCCTGTGTGCATACACACACTACACATGTAGAAGTGTACAACTTGTATTAGTAACGTCGCTCGTACGTGAAGCAATTTGCTTTCTATTAATAGATTTAAGAGTACTAAATTCGTTTCGTCAAAGTATCATTTCATGAAGCGATATTACTCAGCAAGGCTGCTTGTTAGTAATAACTACATTATAAATCACCGCATATACAACCCACTTTCTGTACACAGAGAAAAGTAGTTTCACACACAAACACAACTATGTAAAATAATAAACGTTAGAACGCATAAAGTATATTGTGCAGAAAATACATAATACATACTCCAAGAACGTCTGAGAGGGGTTTCGCTGGCAATGGATTTCGTTAAATTACATGAATTTCTATACCTATATAAATATAAATTATCCTTTGTGAGGTTTTCAATAATTTATCGGTAGTTTTATACTATTTGTCTCAATGTACACAATTTTACACAATTTATCTACATACATTATATACAATTTTTCATTTACATACATTTTGAACAATTTTATTTCATTTACATACATTTTAAGCAATTTTATTTCATTAACATACATTGTAAACAATTTAATTAATATATATATTTTATACAATTTTATTTAATTTACATACATTTTAAACATTTAATTTAATTTACATACATTTTAAACAATTTAATTTAATTTACATACATTTTAAACAATTGTATTTAATTTACATTCATTTCATACAATTTCATTTAATTTACATACATTTTATACAATTGTATTTAATTTGCATTCATTTCATACAATTTTATCCGATTTTGCATATTATTCAATGAATATTAAATTTCAAATCTAATATTATACTTATTGTCAGGAGGATTTTATAGTAGCATCCACTACCACCACCACAATGATCTTGGCACATTCATAAAATATTTCTTATTAATTTTACATAGTTAAGCACGTGCATACTATCTGCTTTTTAATATTAAAATTTGTCCACTGTATTTATTGTATGTACGTGTCATTTGAAGAAATTGTATTATTCTTTAGATTGCATCAGACTTTGTTAATATGGTGGGGGTAGTTGAAGTGGTAGTTGAGCTGAGTACGCGAGGAAACTAATAAACGAGCCACAAGTGACATTTACACTTGACTAAAGCAAATAAATGTCTACAAAGTCAGTACTTTGCGAGTCAGAAGGACAAGGAGGGCGGCTATTTCTACCACTG
>JABASD010000383.1:0-81739 GCA_019776165.1 Pogonognathellus flavescens
TAAAGTACTCTTGATTTAAGACTATCTAATATTTTTCTACAGTTGACACTTTTTCGAAAAAACGAAAGAGTACTTTATGATAGAGCATATCTTTGGCCTCCAGGTGATGTTTTCAAATTTTCAATTCAACTTTCCAGTCCAGAGATATCACCGATTGCCTCAAAAAAGTACGAATATCACTTGGCGGACCTTAAGGTGTGCTAAAAATTTAATAAACACTATTCTATTTATGTTTTTATTATTTATATAGAGTAAACAAACCCCCAAATAAATTGAAATCCCTCAATTTAATTCCAGTTTTTATCCAAAATGACTGCCACGCCTTATCGTTCCTTGCCGTAGAACTATATACAAACGTTTTTGGCGTATCCAAAAATATACAAAATTTCATACAGCTTTTGTCAATGGCATTTCCATATTATTTCTATCGTTTATGCCTTAGAAAAAGATGTTCATCACTGCAAGTGATTATCATGAATATCCGGATTGCTTTTGGCCTTTGGTTTTAGGCCTAATAAATACTGACAAGTTTAATGAAGAAATAAGGATACATACATATAATGTGTAAGAATCTACGCCATAACCAGAGATATGAATGGAAAATGAAGAACTGCACAATGTGAAGTGTATTGAAGGATTCTATAATTATTATTAAAACGTTTAAAAATTTTCTCCGTATGCTAGTATGCCTATACACTACTATGTTAAAATGTGAAATTAATTAAATAGAAGATATTTTAAGAAGTATTTATCTTGTCTTGTATTGACTTGTGTTGTCATACGAGGACGAAAGAATGATGTACATAAAAAAGATCAGTCTTGTGAAGATGATTTGGGGTCGGGGTCTACCCGGAGAGCTATTGGGACGACAGCAGTGGTGCGCTGCCACAGTAAAAGTGGAAAAGTACATTCTCTTACAATCAACAATCACACAGAAGTTTCGGAAGAAGTGAACGGCGATGCAGAACCCGAATCACAATGTCACAGTCACAATTCACAATCTATGAAGAGAAATGTACAGAGAAAGAGAAAAGTGACAACAGAGAAAGAGAGAGAGAGCAGTGAGCACAGTCATCAATGAGAGCAGACAGAAAAGAAACAGGAGGGAGGAGAAATTCGAATAAAAAGAAACGGGACGAGTAGAAATGGGGCAGAGAAAAAACGATGAGCAGAGATGGAACTTCAAACGGAAACACAAGAAAATAAAAAGGGTGCGAACACATAGTGAGAAAAGAGAGTTGAATTTAAAAAAGAAAAGAGCGGTAGATACTCGTTTCAGTTTGAGTATTTTGATGTGGATGACTTACATTCGACTGTCTCGGAGGCAGACATTGATACAGATACAACAACAGCCTCTGCACTTTTTATAGCTTTTGAATCCACTGCAACAAACAACAGAAACAGTTGCGGTTTAATAAGTAACCGTATGCCTCCAAAAACTCAAAACTCTCGTTACAACGAAGAAGACTCAATAGGTCCAACATTCCCTTCCACCGAAATGTGGAAACTGTCATCTCTCAAATTGTCTTGCCACTACAGAATGACCCTAGCTTCAATTTCCCAATGCTAATGATATTTAATGTCTTCTTTCATGTAAACCTAACTGTGAAAACCAGTTTAAAATTATCTTGGTTTGGCGGTGGCGTAGTTTACACACTAAAATTCATTCATTTATCATTAAAAATCAGCAACCCAAGTTTATTCATATTGTTCTATTTTTCCTATTGATATGCCCACCATTTTCTATTCTACGATTTGATTGGAAATACATGTCCGCTGCAAAATAACATACTTTTGTAAATGCCATTGAACTTATTCACTTTCTGTTGCAGTTTGGCATTTCGGTTTCCAATAATAATGGAATTCCAATATTGGAGCTTCCGACGAGGTTGGAAATTTATATAAAGAGTATCCTCATTAACTTCGAACCTCGTTGGGTCTTTGTGGCAAATTGCAACTTTATGTAAAATTGAATGCAGAGTATAAAAGTAAGAAGATCACTGTTGAAAAAGATGGCCTTAGCATAAAAATATGATGTGCCGTGTATATCACAAAAATGTTGGTATGCACAGTGAATATACAGCACCTGTAGTAACTGTCAACTCTCAGAACTCTCCTAATATTCATTCAGAGCAATCAAAACGAAAGACAAAAAGTTTAGCCGGTGTACAATTCGGAGCCACTTTTGGAGACGAGACAAAGGCGCAGAGGAACATTACGACTCAAGGCACATTCTTAAATACGCAACGGGGTTGAATTGAAAAACAAACTGAAGGCAATGAACTTAGAAGGTACTAGGAGACTGGAGCTTTATGCACACAAAAGATAACTAAACAACAACAATGCGAAAAGCAACTGTTAATGTTTAATGTTGGCAGACTGCGCTGAAAGATGTTATAAAGGCAGGCGTCGCGGAACGTTGTAGCTTGAAATTTGAAAGTGGAAGCTGCTGCATGCCGGTGCGTGCGGAGCCGTGCGATTAGTGGAAAGATAACACAGGCTTTGTGTTACAGAGCATTTAGCATCAGACGGAAGACGACGAGCAAGTTAAGGAAGTCCATTCCATTCATACGGGGAACAAGGAAAATGTCTTACTACGAAGTTGCATACCCGAAGCCTTAAAGAGACTCTCAAAAATCAGATCCACATCTTCCTCTCCGTCAGAAATGGATCTTTGTCTGTGCATTATTTTACTGTGGGACGCACTTTTTCTTAAAGGGTTCACTTCGCCGGAGTTCTTGTCCTTCTTTTGTTTATTCCGACTTTGTATGCGGAAATATTCTTCCACTTCTCTCTTTTTCTGAGCAGCACTATCCGGAGACATCTGCGCCTCGAATTGCTTTGGGAACAGAACTTGAGAGCGAGGCAAGGCGGGAGGCTTACTTGGTCGCTGCTGTTTGGCTGCCTGGGACTGAGACTGATTTTGGGACAAGGAGGCAGCAGGGTCATGGGCTGAAATAAACAGATGCTGAGTTCTGTTGAAAATGCTTGTGCCTGAAGATGTTCTTTGCAGATTTTGTGATTGAGGCCGTTGGTGACTGGGCAGGTCAATGCAAGGAAATGTTCGCAGTGTTGTTTTCTGTTGTGGTTGCTGTTGGAGTTGATGATTGTGTTTAGCTGTGGGTGGCACTACTGCCGTTGACTGAATTGTGGATGCAGAAGATGAGGATTTACTTTGCAGTTGTTGTTTCTGGAGTGCAGACGAATGGTTCTTGGGCGGAGGAGTGGGCGGCTCAATTTCAATCGTCAGTTGTGTTGGCAGAGAGACTGAAGTCGTGCGTGGGAATTCTGCAAGGCTTCTTTGCCTTGGAATCGCAGGATTGATGCTTTGTTCTTGCTTCGGTGGCAAAGGCATTGCATTTCTAGGCGGCTGCGAATGGGCGGAAGATGACGTGGACTGCGGCGCTGTGTCTTTTAGAATCAGAGCCGAGTTGGTGGGTGGACGGAAAAGAGTCTGGAGAACTGCGTCTCCAGAGTGAGATTTTACAAGGGGAGGGAGGGTAAGTTGAAGATTACCCTTCACGATGGGTGGAGAGACATCTGAAGCGGAGCCTTGACTGTCGTCTCCCGGAGAGAGACTGTTATTAGAACAAGGTTGGTATGCGTTCAAAATGTTTCGGATATTGGAACGAGCGTTTGTGAGTCTGGAGGGGGCCGACTGGTCATTCAGCGAAGACATTCTGTTGCTCATGACGGTGGCCCTTTGCTGGGTGGGTCCCCTCATCACTTTAGTTACGACTGGAGTGAGCACAAGGGCATTTGCACCTGTCTCCTCCTCATCTTCACCCTCCTTGTCCTCCGAGTTCCGTCGTGAAGGCGGTTCAGAGTTGGACACCTGTCTGGCGAAAGCCGAAACAGGGCTCCGTTGGAATTCCAGTTTCTTTGTACTTGCACTACTAATACTGACATTTCCAGTCGAATTGTTGCTTCGATTCAAACCCGCTTGATTCAAATCCTGTGCAAAAGTTTGATGTGGTTGAGGAGGATGGAAAGCTTTTCTGTTGTCAGTTCTCGAGGGGTCAGTGAACTGAACTCTGACTGGAGGTGGAGCAGTTGCCGCAGCAGCCTCCGCTTCATATTTCTGCCTCACAGCCTCATCAAAACTTCGCGTGACTCCGAAAACTCCGAGCTTCGGTCGCCCACCAAAGGAAGCTGGGTCATTAATTGCTGTACCACTTAGAGAAGGTTGCACTACTATTTTCCCCGACAAGGGTTGTTGAGGATTGGTGCTGCGGATATTGTGTGCTGATACACTAAATCTGGTTTGAGACTGTGGCTGCGGTGCAACTGCAGGTTTCTGTATCTGCTCAAAAAGAGCTTTGGACATTTGAACTCGGGGAGGATCTTTCATAGCTATTTCTTGCGCATCTTTCTTAGCCCAAGGCAAGTTGCTTTTCTCCGGTGGAGCAGGTCGAGCAGGGGTGGGTGGCGGAGGATGACTTGTCCGTGGGGGAATTGCTGGAGGAGGTGGAACAAACTGCGTCTTCTTCATGGCTTGGAGTGCAGAGGCAGTTGCATGTACCATGTGAACTCCTTCGTATCCTTTAGTTCCCGTCGGGGGAGGCGGTGGTGGGCCTTTCGCTTTAACGGCCACAGGTTTTTGCACATGTTGTGGAACGGAACTGCTGGGTTGGACGACATCGAACCGTTTACTCTCCAACTCTTTTACTTTTCTTTCGGTTAATGATATTCTGTGATGACTGTTGTTATTTGTGGCGGCGGTGTTAGCGTTGTTTCTTCTTTGTAAAACGGCAGGTTGGTGTTGATTTTGGTTGTGATGCTGACCGAAGAAATGAGAAGAGGTTTGAATGGGAGGAGGAGAACGCCATGCTTCGGTTGGTAGTCTGTGAAAGTCGATATTGCTTCCGCCACGAGTCATCATTTGGTTTTCAAAGACGTGCAGTTTATTTTTTACCTGCGGGGGTAATTGTCCTGGGTCTGTGTTTGCCCATACTGGTTTTGAGTAAACATCGTGACCAAATCTGCCATGAGAAAGTGCCAGTTCGGAGACGGAGCGTGGAGCTTTTCCAGGAGACAAGGGACTCGGGGAAATGCTGGGACTGGAGCCTTGACTGCTAGACTCAAATGAGGTTTTCAAATTGTAAAAACGGTTGTTCCAGAATTTATCAGATCTGTCATTGACACTCAAGTACGAAGGTCGACTCTGGCGATTTTCCCCGAAAGCATTGTTCTTCTCCAAAAAGGCAAGAAACTTTTTGTCCCCTTCCGTTTTTGCTTGAAATGGCAAGTGGGACGTAGACGAGGATTTGGGGACGTCAGATTCCTCTTCATCTTCCATGCCCGTGTCGTCGTCATTGGCGGAGAAATGGTAGCCTGGTGGGTGAGGAATGTCAATCGTGTTTGCTCTTTTCATTTTCTTCTTTCGTTCCATCTTCGTTTTGTAGCGACAGATTTTAGAATTTGTTTGCAATGTTTCTAACTGCGCATCGCTGGAGGGGCTGGGGGCACAAATTGCCTGACTGTTCCCTTTGCTTTCCCCATGTCCACTTACTCCGCTTGCAGGCAATGGTTGATTAAGATGCAGAGTCTGACTACTTGTGCCACTCGTAGTGAAAATTATCGGCTGGTTTGCATCGATGCTGGAAATCTGACACGTAGACGTTACAGGGTTATTGTCATTATTATTACCATTATTTGTGTTTAGTGTGATTGCAATCTGCAACTGTGGGAATTCAGAGGAGTTCAATTCCTTCAGCGAAATCTGAACGTTTTCTATTCGTTTTGGGGATGGGGGTTGTTGTTGAAGGTTATTGCTGTTGGAAGCTGCGGGTGACATTTGAGATGTTTCGTAAAGAACGACTTGATCGTTGTTGTTACCCTGCTCTTCATTAAATCCTGAGTCTGCAGACTGAAGAGGGTAGCTGACACTTTTGGTATTTGGAGAATTCCCGCTTGACCCACTTAGGCTCCCACTTTGATTCTGCGGAGGTGAGTAGGGTTTAGGCAAAGCCAGTGAAAAATCGCGAGGTTGAGTAATAGCCGGCTTAAATGAAGACACACTGCTTCTTGGGTTCCGTCTGTCTTCTTCTTCTGACATTTGCTTTTTGATTGCTGCCTTATGAATTGCGATCTGCACTGATTCCTCAGGGGTAAATAGAGATTTACTCGGGTCATAGTTACTGTCCAGGGAATATGTTCGGAACGGCTTCAATTTAATTCCACCATGAACAACGCCACTGTCATCATAACTTGTGGTTCTAGCCACCTCGGGATACTTGTACACAGACATTTCTCCTTTGATGAAAGGTCGGGGAACGCTGCTAAGTCTTTTCTGCAGGTCATTCTGCCAGCTCATCTGTTTGTTGAAAGGGGACACCATTACGGGGGGAGCGGACAGCGGAGGAGGTGACAACGGTTGGACCAGTTCTGATAAGGGAGACTCTATTGGCAATTCTTTTTCTTTGAAGATAAATTCTTTTTCATCTGCCACGGCATTTCTCATAGCCTGTTCTTCCAAATATCGTCGTGCCTCCGCCAATTCTTCTACAGACACTCCCACCGTGTGTGATCGAGCATGGGATCTCTTTTTGGCCGCTCTTACCTTCCAAGGCATGTCTCCTGTGCCGGGGGAGTGCATTTCGGTCATAGACATATTTCTGCTTGTAGTATTCTGATACATATTTTGCAACTTTTGGTCTTCCTCGCTTTGTGTGGAGACCGCTGTCCAAGGATTGGAATTCCTTCTACGAGTTGCATCAATTGGGAGTAGGTCGGGTGGTCGAGGCTGTGACCAACCTGCATATGCTTCCGTGGCAACTTCTTTGGCCATTTTTGACGAGGAAAGTGGAGGGGAAAAAGGAGAAGCCGAATCTGTTCCAACGAAGGTGGGCAAAGGACTTTTGTTGGAGCCTCCACTTCCACCACTCGACAAGGAACACTTCAAGCGGTCAATTAAAGCGATTAATTCTTTACCCTGGTCAGGTGTGTTCGCACAATTCCTTTCCCCTCCGCCCGCCTCACTGCCGCCAGTCTTCGGGGACAGACAATTGGGGTCTTTGACAAGAGAGTCTCTCAGAAGACCCAGTACACTTTCCACCTGTTCGATCAGATTCGAATCGTCGCAAGTCTGTCCTTGTGCTGAATTATTTTCTCTTTTCCCAATACATTCCTTAGTCTGTGGTTCATAGAAGGTGCCCGCGGAGGGTTCTTGAGACGAGTCTGTAGCGGAGTAAGCACTAACACCAAGCTTCCCAAGCACCAAAGCGGAAGTGGAGTCAGAGCAGGCAGAATTGTGTAAAGAGTTTCTCAGTCCTTGGATGAAGGAAGAGAACTCGGGAGGAGACGACTCCTTGGAACCCTGAGCTTTGCTGCCAATGAGACCATCACCCTCCTCTGACTTCGTTTTTGAATTACTAAGGGCCAAGTCTTCACCTGACTCTGTTCCAGAGTCGAAGAAACACTCTTCGCCCGATTCCTCCTCTTCCGGCTCCACTACGTCACACTTAAGACTATGACTTCCAGGCGGACTGCAATTATTACTACCACTACCTTCTCCTCTGCTATTTACACTTGGAGCACTTTGGCTATTACTGCCAGCACTAAAACTACTTCGAGGCCCTCCGCCACCGCCTCCACCACCACTACCTCCACCACCAATCCCGCCACCACCACAAGCACTGATTCTGTCTAATAGAGAATTCTGCAGCTGATCTAAGATCAATGGCATCAACTCACCGCTCACATCCGTTGAGGAAACTCCTCCAGTTTGGCCAACAGTCGTTGTTGTCGTCACGTTCGTCGTCGTCGCCGAATTGTCAGCAGCACCTTCTTCCGATTCAACTTCGTGCGACTCTATTTCATCTGTAAAAATCGCAAAACAGTCATTACAGCTCAACCAAAGCATTAATACACCAAACAATAAAACACATTCTATACACGCTTAGGGAAGAGTATGATAGCCACATAATGCAATGTGATCGTTCGAAAGTGCAGCAAAGTGTAAGTTCCTAATTTAAGCTGCACCTCACATTGCAATGGAACAAAATTGTCCCACTTTATGTTTATTTCTTACATCTATGAATTGCCTTCGCTCTATCCCAACGATTATTCATTAGCATGTAAATAAGTAAAAAATATTTCCGCGCTTGCAACAAATTTTCAATATAAGGGGAATATAAGACTGATGCAGGCAATTAGTCGTAATTGCAAACAGATGCAATACATTGAGGATCGTTGTGGATTTTTTGGAAGTAAAAAATATTATGAAATGTTTTAGATATGAAAAATAATCTACGTACAATATTCAGTGACTATTTAATTACATGTATATCTGTAACCACTAAAATTATAATTCTGCTGCGCATTTATTTAATTATAGCATCAAAGGAAAATAAACCTCATTTTAGTATTAAAATAACTTTACAACTTTATTACTAAAGTGACGAAAATAACTTCATCCGTGACCTCTGGAGCCGTAAACAAACGCCAACTTAAATACGTAAACATTTTTATGACACGTAGTTACAGAGGAGATACGCTGTAACACGGTGTCACTTCAATTTCTCTTTGAAAACAAAGGAAATTTGCATGTCGCAATTTTCTGCGTGCATAATAAGGCGTTGGGGGCCGAAAATGGCAATTGGTTGCAGTTTTCGACGTATGCAGGATTAAGTCTGCTGGGATACCAGTGCAGTGCAGTGCTATTGCGATCTAACCTAAGCATTCTGCGCACACAACACCTTATATGGTTACAGACCTCGTCCAAGATTTTGTACTTTGCAAAACATGACTTCTACATCACTTTAGGTGGCGCTACACTATCATGCAATTTGCAATATTTTATCGGTTATGTTTCTGATAACTTTGCATTGGGGAAAAGCATTCCATGGTTTATTCTGATGATAAAATGCAACATGTAGAAGTATACAGTATTTCTCACCTAAGAAACATTTTAATTTCTTTCTACTTTCTACTTCAATTAAATGTTCGTTCATGTTCATTTCTTACAACTACAACAAAGGCTTTAAAGTTATATATACAGATTCGTACTTGCATAATACAGACTGTTTAGGCAAATGGCTATATTTACACATTAAAAAACGAACTTTGAATTTTCGCTGGTGCTAGCATTACTTTTCGCAATACACAGATAGGTATATTCGATAAAAAAGTGATAAATGTAAGATGTACAAAAAACGACATTTCAGGAGTCAAAGAAAGCTGTCGTAACTTGACTACCTAAATTGAATTATGTGATAAATGTACATGATTACGTTATCAGATCAACATGCTGAGATTTTGACTTCTTTAACACGGTTTAGCACAACAGGGCTTAGCAAAAGACGGTGCTCTTTTAACAGATGCTCACAGGGCTTCTACATTATTATAAGCGTAATAATTATACTAGGCTAGATTACAAAATAAATGAGATAATCGGAATTTAAATAAGGAGGTACTAGAAATTAAAATTAAGAAAATGGAATGTTTCCCTAAGTTCAATGAGGATTTTTTAATCTAAAGCCAGTTAAATATGTTCATCCAACACTTAGGAGGCCAAAGCAATATATTTAGGAGCTGTTTTTTAAAAATAGAAGCCGTTTAAACGACTAATTAATTATTCTACTTCTTTCACACACTGGATTTTATTGCTTTATCGGTGCATTTTTATGTAGAAACATAAATTGTGCCCTTGTTTGCTGTTTCCTTGTGTTTGTTTAGTGTTCCGAAGCAAGCGAGGTCCGTAGAGGATTGAGATTGGGATAGAAGTAAAGGCTGTAGTAGGTAGATATAATGTTTACGGTGGGAGATAGGAGTATAGATAATATTAAATGTGTTAGTAGCGAAAGTAGTGATGACGTATGTAATTTGTGTCATAAAATGAAATAGTAGAAGATGGAATTGATGTTCTTACCAAGAGACTTGAGTCGATTCTGTATAATCCTACGCTCGTCTTCGGCTTCACACAGATCCAACTAAAAGAATAAAAACGGATGTCATTACTTAATATTTCACACTTTGTCACAAACAAGCACCCGCTAAATATTTGCTTAGATAAAAGTCCCACAACTGCGAACAGTTTTTGAGAGTTGAGAAAGTAATGTGGAAAGAATGAAACTGGGACGCTGTTGCTGAAGATGAGAAAATGCTGTTAGTTCATTTCTTCATAAATGACGCCTACTACTGCGTAATCTGATTGACCAGCATAATACAATTACTCCTACTACTAAGATATTAGTACTAGATGTATTGATTGAAAATACCCGAATGAGATTAGACGGAAATATGTTATGAAAGACTGGATGTGTTTGTGTGAAATGAACTGCGCAACCCGTCTGTGTGTTGTGCCGTTGAGTGTGAGTAAACTGGAAGGGACAATGTGCAGAGAATAGAATATTATTTTGCAGCCAAGAAGTAAGTCAATGAGTGAAGCTGCAGCCAGCTACGAGCTACCTACGTGATTTCTGTCTCGAGATTATTATTTTTGGACCAAGAAGGTGACACGGTGGAAAGAAGAAGAAGGAGAAGAGACGGAGCTGAAAGAGGGAAAGACACAGAAGAAGACGACGGAGACTGAGACTGGAAACGCAGATAATATTGTTGTGCAGATGAATAGAACCAAAGAGGCAAATGAGCTGAGAGAGGCTTATTCAGTCTCACTTCTTCTCATTTCAATCTTCAACCCGTTTGCAGAGTTGCACTTCAACATTTCGCCCGAAGCTGAACCTTTCCCGGTAGCCGTTAACCCTCAACAAGTACAAATCAGTTTACTTTTACTTGCGATTGAATGCGGTTGCGACTTGAGACAGGACGAGACTAGGACGATGCCGTGACTCTGTTGCCATTCGGATAAGTCAGTAATCGGGGGAACATCTTAATGGAGTGAGTAAGTTGTAATATTCTAACATCCGAATCTCGCACAAACTAAGAACAACCGTCTTAAGTTCCTATGCCTGTGTAATAAATGTGAGTGAGTGGGCGGCTGCTGCTGCTGCCTTTCGCCTTTTGGCTCACATCAAACAAATACGAAGTTGAACAAGAAGAAGAAGAAGATAATAACGCTATATGCCGTATACTTATGCTATACTAATACTCAGATCTAACTAATACACATGAGAGTGTTGTATCTGCAATTCCCACACAACGCTCTACCTTCATCATTCCTGAAATCAGTTTTACAACACATTCATAAGGACAAGTACGTGCAAAAACATGGAAATCTTTCTTTAGAACTTGAACAGAGCAATTCTTTTCTCGCCTTCCTCCACTCCAATTCCACTGCCACCCTTTCTTCTGCCTCCTCCGAGAAACAAACTGCTCCTGTGCCATGGATGCAAAATATTGTGACCCCGATGCACAGCTCCCATGACAGAAACAATGACTATAGCAATAACACTCTTCTGCAGCGCTAGTACACCGTCCATATAATGACGCTGACAAATATGCAATGACGAAAGGGATGCCACGGCACAATCATCTTAACAATATTCAGCTCAACATCAGTTGCTGCACATAAATTCTTAGGATGGGTCGGAAATCTGCACTCGGCCCTCTTTCGCAAATGCACCAACACACAACGCCCTCCACTAACACTCAATCTGCCTTTAATCTACAAACCACCATTTAGATCTCATCACACACAATAAGTGTTATAATTACATCATACTTACTACACTAATTATAATTATATCTCAAATTCAACCAGTTCCTGACAACGAGAATGAGAACAATTTTTCCCGTCCTGTTCCTTTGCCAGCGTCTCAAACAACATGAACATTCCTATGCAAATTTCTCACAACCGTAATTCTCCTCTTGCTTCAAGGAATCAAGGCAAATATTGTAAACGTGGTAGAATGCCAAATTCTACAAGACAACTATAATATTATTTATGTTTGTTATTATACCAGTGTGAATGTATAGTCTGTTAGGCAGACAAGACAGAGATGAAAAATTCAGTCGATACGTACGTGCATTGTGCTATTCATTGCTTAAACATGAAATATATTATAATTACTGCCGGATTTTGGAATGCTAAGAGAATTTTCAAAATTACACTTACATCAATCTGCCAAAACACTATAGTAGTTAGTAATCACTGCTCGAAATACGAGTTGGTCACTGACGTTCAACAATACCTACCGGGACTTTATTTTTACACTTTTAACTTTCACTTGACTTATAGAAAAACGTAGAAAACAATTTTAATTGTGTGATTCTGAGATTTCAGAAAGTTTTCAATGTTCAGTCAGTTCAGTGTAGGTTTAATTTCATTTTAAGAACGAAAATTATATAGTGAAGCTTCTGCTTTTTTACATTAATCTCATTCTGCTTTCACGCTTCTCTTTCGTAATGAAGACTAAAAATGTGAATATTCAAACACTAGGTAAAATTTTGATGAAATATTTGTCTCAATGATAACTGGCCTATAAGGTTACCTATATATGTTGTAGGCCTATAATGGCCTATAAAAGAATCTTCCGTAGGGGCTATGACATTTGCTGAAGGACGTTAGTATGGTTTGTATCAAGTGGGAGTTACATTATGGACGGACTATTTGTATTAGGACTGCTCCATGCCTGCTCTTTTTTAAATTAATTGCGATAACAGTTTAACATGTCAATTTCTTACTCAGATTACTCTATGTCAAACTATAATGTAAATTATATAATGAACTGCTAATCTTGAATCTACTTCAGTTTAGTGTTTAGTTTCTAATAAAACATGGGAATTAAATATCATTTATCAACAACACTAAATCCGAGCACATGATCCAAAAAATTGACACTGATACATCATCAACCCTACCCTAACAGATTTGAACTAAGAATCTGCACTTGAAATGATAGCAAATACTTTATGAACCCGATCTATTTTTCTTGCACAGATTATTCAATTTGCAGTTTGCTACATTACACGTGAAGTACAATCCTAGTGCTCTAAATTACGTATTTAAATCGTAAAATAGATTATCTCAAGTGTCATTTAAAAAAATTTGCATAATTTGTTCTTGCTGCAAGTTTAGAAAAATATTTTGCAAGTTGGAAGTCAGGAAGCTTGTAAGTTGGACGACCAGACAAGTAACTTGAGAACATCACGATTTGTGTTTCTGTTTATCTGTCTGCCAAAACAAACGAATCACCTATAGAGTGTGAATTGTGCATCAGCTAAACTGAAATTTTTTAAGAGTAACTGGCTACAAATTATCAGAGGCATTGTGTATTGGTTGTATCTTCAACGTATAAGATACCACTCAAGATTCTCTGGTCTTTGCAACAGAATTCATTCATTCCTGCTCGTACTATACAGAAAAGTTTATTTTCGTACCCAGTTGAAACTTTTTACGATTCAAATATTTGGCATTATAAAAGAAAATAAATACGCACCTAAATCAGCAATTTCAAAACAAAAGCACCTAAATCTAGAAAAATGCAAATATTTTCCTAAATGGACTCTAACAGACTGTCAGTCTTTCCAAATTGTCGTTTATTGTCTCCAACAATAAATACTAACTGCTAACTCAGAGTGATAAGGTAATTAATTGTGTGTACATTTTCCTTGAATTTTTATACGTACATAATTTATAATATAATTTAACTAACTCGCAGTTGGAACATAAAACGGAAATAAAAGTAAATTCTTACCAATTCTTTGAGTTTCACAACGTCCGTTTCTTGTTCAACGTCCACCCCATTAATGCACAGACTTTGCGACATACTCACCTTCAGGAAAAAAATAAATTTAATATTAGCAATTTAAAATATTAAGTAGAAATCATTAATCATATTTATGAATAATATTAAAAATGAGGCACAGAGATGATTGATGACGGGTAAATAAGTAAACATGTTTTATGATTTAAAGCAACTAAATATAACTGCAGAAAGAAGTAGGTCAAATTAATAAGCTACGGTCTACATGTATTTCGCAGGAGTAGAGCTGTGAGTGGGGGTGGTGGAACCCCAATTGGAAATAGGGTCTTGCAGATGAGCCTCATAACGGCTACTAAAATCAAGGCGGAAAGAAGAGAAGACATGAAAAGCCGTTTCTAACCTGACACGAATATTATATTTACAAGTGCTTGTAATGTCAACTGGCAAGTGCACACATTTCTAGTAAATTCCTTTGCATGTGTCTAGGATATTATGTTTTCCGTCTGTGTTCCTCACTCGAATAAAATTCCCACTCGCTGAAGTGTAAAAAATGTGTTCTTCGAGCTAGAGACATTGCAAGGAAGTGCAGCACCGTCATCACAATAGAAATGGCGACACAATGGATGTAAAGTTCTAAGAACTGTCATGTCACAAAATAAATACACAGAAGAGGGAATAAACCCGGACCCGAATTTATAAAAGAAAAGTGAAAGTCCTGTGTGGATTTCTCCCCAACGAGTCCTTCAACGTGATTAGTGCACCTAATAGAAATACAATGTAACCACTAAACTACTCCCAGATGTCCTGATGACGGAAGAATTAGTAGTTCCGCGAATGTGGCCTAATTAATGCTTCCTCTTCATTTCAGAAAGTCTTACGTTGAACTCCCCGAATTTCAAAATGACAGTTAGACGAAGAACGGATGACATTTATTAGTACTTCCAGTCTATTTATTTCTATTTCATAACAGAAATCCTTGTACACGAAATTCCATGCAACTTTTATTAGTATTACCTTTCCCAGACTGTTCTTCCTCTCCGCCGGATTTCCTCCTTATTTGTAATAAACTCGATTTCCTTTGTCTAAGACTTTGCGACCACCAACTTGTGTCTTGCTCTAGAAAAATTCTTTCTGGCTGGACTTAGGAAATTGGAAGAACCAATATACGAGAATATGGAAGGACTGTGCTGAATCTAGAGGTTTACAAGAAAGGAGTTTCCAAGAAGAAGAACTGTGGCAGTGGAGTTTGTTTTTTGACAACTGGATGGAGAGGATTGTCTCCTGCTCTACCTGAAAATGATCTCGTCCGGTGTGTTGTTTCCGTAAAGTCGGTGTAATTATGTGTGAGTATAGTTTAGGTACATTTACAGTTGTACTCTCATCACACACACCAAATCAGACGAGACTCTTGAGACAATGAGCCAAGCAAGTGTATTTATTGCTACTTGGAATTCTGAGCTTAGAACGGGATGGAGATGGATGTATTATAGGGATGAGAAAACAGCTCTGCAACAAATTGGCAGAAAATAAACCGTCGTGTGCTTCAATGAGACAAAGAAAACTATAGACTTCATTAACTTCCTGCAACAGATGAGAAAATGGAAATCGGAAAAATTCAGCTGAAAGATGCTATGCAGTGCACATCAAACCCTGACAACTTTTCCACAGAACACTGAAGAAGCTTCGTTTTTTCCTGATGAATCTTTGACTTCTTCTACGACAGCATTCCTAGTGCCAGTGCCATATAAGATCCAAGTGCCAGTGCCACAGAGACAGCCTAAGCTTAGTAAGGTGAAGTAAAGCTTCTCCTGATATTTCTCTCCTCCTTGCTTTTCCTAACCAGAAGTCCGTTGCACTTTATGTAGCTGCAAACGCCGTACTTCACATCTATTCCTCTCTCTCTTTCAGCTTTACAAAAATATTCTACCCTTTCCGCTACAGTCTTCTTTACACTAATTCTAAAACCGTCTCAGTAATATTGCCCTTTCCAAGCAGCTTTCATGCAACACATTTCACTCTTTTTATCAATATTCTAATAACACACCGTATTTATCTCTAGTACACACTGCGTCTCCGATAAGCCCCGAATAGTAAAGGCCATGCATAATGGAAATCAACATAACCGCGACCATTAATTTGACAATCAGGATGGACTTTCATTAACAAGAATAGCTTTGTAAACATTCAAGTTCAGTAAAACGTTACTGCAAATCAATAAAATCAAGTAGAGTTGAAAAAGAGCGCTTTTGTAATGTTTCTGACGTTTAAATTTCAAATGTTGCAAAAGTTTTTTAAATCCGACAATTGATGCGAAGGTACTATATCTATGTATAAGACAAAATGATTTGATTCACGAGATAAGTATGGAAGAAACACACGAAGAGACGTAAAATGTTATTAACGAAGGTTTACTACTGAAAATAGTAACGACGATGTTATAAATTGTGAAGAGGAAATGGATCCGAAAAAAGCTTTGGAATACGATGTCTCAGAAAGAGCGAATGTTTATTAAATCTCGGGTAAAAATTAACGTCGCAACGGTAAACGCCTGGGCGTCTAATAAGGTAGTCTAATACCTAATACAATATTCAACATAGCCTGCAGATGCATGAATACCACACGTGTTTGTAAAAACCGAATATAACACAAGCAGTGAATGCAGCCAAACCAAAGCAAAATGGAAAGTACCTACATACAAACAAGACATGGTGCTACAAAACTACGAGCAATGCAGAACCATCTAAATTATAGCTAGACTGTAACTGTATTGCATTTTACACAGAAAGACAAGTAGGAATATTGTTATGGAAGATCGTGGACGATAATATGAAATACAAGTTGTAGCATGTATTTGAACATAATTAGAACAGTGTGTGTACACAGTATTTATTTTTCCACTCGAGACATACTAATAATATTTGTAAAGTATACAAGTCATAAACCATCTGAACCTGAAAGAATAAATAAAAACTGCGACTGTCAATAAGCAGAGGAATACGGGCCACCCTCTCGACAAATAAATACATTTGCATAAACGTAGGCGAATAAATTATTGCGTTGACCAATAACAACGATCGTAATTTAATCGTGATTTTTTGTTTAGGAAAATTAATTTTGCCCTTCAAAGTACGCCCTGGGGCCGATACGGGCTGCTACATAGATCTTTTGCCCATCTCTGTTTAGTTAGAATGAGTTTGCCTGTGTGGCAGAGTTGTTGCTGGTTGTTGTTGTGATATTTGGCGTGGACTACGTTAGTGGATGAGCGGATTGAAGATGTATCTGTGGTTGGCAGTCTTGAGTACAGAAAGGCTTTAGAAAACAGTTGCCCATTTGCCACGTTGGTTTAGGTGCGAAAAGTACTTGAGGATCTGAAACTACGGAACGTTCCAACTGTTCTAATAAAAGTACTCTTTGCCCAAAAATAGCTCTGCAGAAAGAAACATGGCTTTTTGCACCCGACACTATTTGACTTGACTATTTTCAGTTACCAAAACTGGGGATCTCTCGCTCTCCGTGTCGTTACTCTCTTCGTCTCATCTCATCAGCAGCAACAGCATCATCAGCCTTTTCTCTAAACTCAATTCCTCACCACAACAGCCCCAACACAACTCAAACTCAACACACGTCTTGTCCTGCTCCTTCCCTAAGCCCCACACATCCAAAATCACATCTCTTTGTAGCACTCTTCTGCTTATTTACACTTGGACTACCAGCACAATTCCCTACACCCGTCTGTCCATAAATCATCCACTCTCTCTCGGACCAAACAAACCCAAATACACTGATTGAGGAATTGATTGCAAAAATATTTTACGATGCTCAACTACACCATTCACTCTAAACAAATAATTTACTACCCTCCTCACCTTTTATTAATCAAGTAATGACTTAATTTTGACATGGACAGAAAAAACTCCTGGTAGTAGTATCTGCACAATTGCTTCTTCTTATACTTTGTAGTAAACAGTACTGTGTACTTTCTCTATACACCCTAAGACAGGTTGTGGATGCAGAATAAATAAAAAAACATTCTTTTTTCAGTTGTCTGTAAATACAGAATGCGTTATACATACAGTGCATCGCGGTGCCTTATCCTTGCTTCAGTTAAAATTGGTTGGTTGAAAAAGAACGCTAGGAAAAGAGCAGTTGGTAGAAGCTTATTTCCTCACACCTCTATAAATTTATTTGTACAGATAGAAATCAGATTACAGCGCATTTTTTATGATTTATGACAAGTGCAGGCAGCACGGTAATTTGTGTGTTGTGAAGGCAGGTGCGCTTCCAACCATGCGACGACTGTGACTAATCCAACTCGTAGTATAATGTCACCGCAAGTCTCACAGGTACAAAGCACATGGGTGTGATGTACAGGAGATTGCATGTACTAATGGCAATAGTAATTCTTATAGTGGTAAGTAATATTTGCAAGAAATGATTTTAAGAGTTGGGAGTTATTTTCCAACATGAGCATTGACCTAGCTATTATATTATCATGAATTTAGTCATCCCTTCCCATTTCTGACTATTTCACATGATGTGCGTATCCTGCAGTGTACATAATTAAGCACGGAGTGTTCTTATACATTACACGAAGGCCAAAAATCGTTCTTTTGTGCCAGAAAGGGAACGGTGTCTTTGGCACGGTCCGCAAATACGAGTATTATGCTTCTGTCTCTCGTATTTACTCTTTGCAGTTACGGATATTTCCACTCACCACTTTACACTCTCATATACATCTTTCTCGTTAGTCTATAAATAGTTATTTGCACCAAAAGATCATTAAGTAGTTAGTTGCTTGCCGAAATCGAATCACACATGCAAATAGCAATGGGATGTGATACAAAAACCAAGATCTCCCTACAGAAATCTATGACACCACCCTTGAATTGCAATTCATTCAACTTTGTTGTGCCTCAGTCTGCCACTCGCCAAACCAAAATTCTCTTCTCTATTCTCCACATCAACTTTCAATTCTTTTTTCTACCAATCCTAAATTAAAACTTAAGTACTGCATGCAGCTACCAAAGATGCACTACGCCCCAGAAACACTCATGGGAAAAAAATTTATGCACCTAACCAAATATAAATTTCTACATTTCCTTCAAAATATTTGCTACATTCAAGTAAACGATATGTTGACTTCATATATTTTATCCGAATGTTAGTACAAAAATTAAGTAAATCTCTATACTCAAAAATCTGAAATTATTTAGATGTATTTCATCATGTTATTAAAATTTTTATTCAAAGACTATTCATAATAAAATTATGTAATACCATTTAAGCGCATATAACATTTAATAGAGGATATAATTCTCGCCCTTTTACTATAGTTTTGGGATATAATAATAAATAAAGAATACAAATAGCATTGGAAACCGTGGCCTCATATTATTATTTTCAGGTTTATAAAACTGCAGGTACAGGTAGCATAAAATAATTGAAATTATAATCTACACCACACCTAAATTCCTCTTTCTGGTGTCTACTACAGGAACGCTGATGAAAACAATTATTTGAAATGGAGAGCAATAAAACTAATAATAATATTATTATAGCTAAAACGGAGAATGGTTTAACTTTGGTATAAATGTAGTATTGCGAGTGATGCATAATAAAATTTACGAATTTTAAAGTTATTTTAATTTCCTATGGACACATTCCTTTGAGTGCCATACAGAGTCAATCTAAAAGTCTGTTTATAATTGACCAAAACTACTAGCTGTTGCATTCATATACAATCATGCATCTAGTATACATATTGGAAATTCGACACCTTTCTGTAGTACATGGCACTATGATTTATGTATAATGTCCGCATCTGTTTTTCTTACTTCCTGCTTCGAGAGAAGTTTAGTAAAACAACAGACCTTGTCTCATCTTCGCAAAACGAACACATTACACTTTCTTCATGTTCACTTCCTACTTCCTGCTTCGAATAATCTTCCAATAACACTCAATATAAGGCGTTGGAAAAAACCAAAGTTTCCAAAATTTAAAAAACAGAATTGATGACTCGACTTTTTCACCTGATAAACCTAAATTAAGCTTCCATTCACTCAATAAACATTTAATGACTAACCAGTGCATGGAATTTTACCTACGTATTATATAATACAGATATTTGTAATCAGATCAGTACTTTAAGTAGTGAAGTCATGCAGATATTCGGAAAAAAACACACAAATGCAACGTTTGTACACGGTCGGTAGGTGTATTATGTACATTATAGGTATGCTAATTTGAATAGTTATATATTTACTTTATCTATTAAGAGCTATACTCATAGCACTTGGTCATGTCATACTTATTTTAATAGCGAGTCAGACAAATGAGACGGAATTTAAAATAATTAACACATACCCTACACACAACAGGAAAACGTTTGCACATACCTATACATTCGAATATAAATAATAACATTGAAATAAACGATTAATGCTAAACATTCCTGCTGATTTTATTCAGAAGGTGAAACTTTCCAAAGACGCTAAATTTTATTGCCGTGATATTTAATTGCTCTCGCTGGATTTTTTTGGGCTGGTCGTGGGTTGTAAGGCGTGATGTTTTTTCAAACGCCTTAAATAACGTCATATCCCTAATTAGCTATAATATTATTTACTAAGTAAAACGAAACTCAATCGGTTGTCGAATCGGATAATGTCGTCAGACAACCTTGTGGCCGAATGGTGGATAATTACCGCTCATACTGTCATCACATATGGAAGATGATTACTTATCGTTAGTTTCTAGTCTGTCATTAGCATCATTAGTCGGCTTCTAATGATGATTACCAATATTGGCATTAGTAATTGGAAGCAAGTTGAGAGAGTTGAGACAGACTCTCGAGACATCTACCCGAATATTTAAAGTAATAATTTCTGCATTGCACTGCACCCATAAACCCAAGTATCCAACAAATAAAATGTGTTATCCTATATCTCATTTGGTAAGTAACATCAGCCAGAAATTCAGAGTGGGTATTCGGATTCGGAACACCGTAGGCCCATATAATTATTTATTTCCTTCAAGGTTAAAATTGTTGTTGCTAATTTTCGTTAGCGTACCCTTACGCTGCGCTCGTTAGATTAAATTCCGAGCCTAAATTGAATCACATCCTGCGGCCGATTTCTGTCGTCCATCGTTGTCGTCATCGTTAGACAAGACGATATAATACATCATTTATCGTATCATATTTTTTATCGTTCCGCTTAAACTATTTCATAACTACAGTCCATGTCGTCGTTGTAGATATCAATATCAACTCATTAATACTGACTACATCTGATTATAATGTCCAAAAATCACATAGGTATGGGTATGTGTATTACCATTAAAAATAAAATGTCAAAAGTAAGACGCTTTTTGCCTTACAAAGAGTAACTGGTAGATTCTCAGATTCTCATACTTTAAAACATTCTTGTTATGCAAAAGGTACGAGAGACATTTTATTCTTTGAATTATCATTTTTAAACAATAGATATAATATTCTGTACCACATTGCATAATCATTTGAATATAAATATAACTATGACCAAATATAAAAAAAAGAAACGTCACGGAAAAATCAACAACAATTCGATACCGTTATGTAAAATTAAACGATAGGAGAAAAATTCTGAGACTAACAAGCGTATATGAACGCTGACGCAAACTCTATATTGTAATTTTGATTTGATTTGATTTGATGACTTTATTTGATTGATAACACATCGACAGCTCTAGGCCGATATCTCTTAGGTAACGCAACATCTCCTCAACTAATATCTAATATGCCAATCTAATAATTCTACATATAAATTTGATAATATAATTAACCAATAATTAACCATATAATTCTTCTGCAATATTATAATTGAACCTAGTGACCTTTGGAAGTTTAAGTTTTTAAATCGGGTCAATCGGCTAATTCCTTCATGACGTTTGGCCTCTAAGAGTAACTACTGCGTTAACACAGCCTTAAAAATGTACTGTAATTTAAACTGACATGTTATTTTTAAATACATGTACTAGTCATAGTAATTATATTGCTGCTAACAATGTGTTGACCTGTTGATGTCGCAGTTAATGTTCACGACAGTGTCACTGTTCCCTGCCATACTTTTTGATGCCCACTGTTGATCTTATGTATTTTATTTGAATGCTTTGCCGTTTATATTTTCGCCACTTCTTTCTCATGTCTTTTACTTTTTTTTACAAACTGACAGTATATATATGATGACAAGCAGGAAATAAATATACCTACCTACCTACCTACCTATATGATGACAAGCAGGAAATGACAAGATATGAGCAGATATGAAGCTTTATCTCAGAAATCCTATTCTTTGCATGGGACACCGGACACAGCATTGACCAATTCAAATTGGACGTAAATCGCAACCAACATTATTAAATGGACAACGTCTACTAGCCGTTCCACTGAAATGTGCCATATGAATGATAGGGGTGGGATGATTGACAGGAGTAATTGTTAAGAGTGAATAGTGAGTAGTTTTTTGCTTACCGTGGTTATTGTGTTTGTGCGAAGGATGGGTTCAACGCCTTGCATTATGATTTGAGCACCAATGAATTTATTCAGAAGACTCAAATCCGATTCTTGACTTTCACTGCCATTGTCGTCCTCTCCTCGCATTCTGTCCATCACATCCGTCAAGTTTTTTGCAGGAGTCCTGTCGGTAAGGAAACTGCGGGTGGCGTTCCGGGTGGAACTACGAGTCACGCTGCGAGTCACGCTGCTGCTTACTACCGTGTTGCGGGAGGACAAGTTTCCCCTACTTCCCTCTTCATGTCCAGTCTTCCCATCTTCCAAAGAGTCATCTGATTCGTAGCTCGTAATTGTCGTCGTTCCAACTCTGTCTCCCATTTCAACTGCGGAATCAGAGCAGAGTTGCAAGGCTTTGGATTCATCGGAGGAATAGGCGCCATCAGTGACCTTCATATTTTCTGACGAGGGCACATTTCCCTGTTTACTGCCAGTATCAGACTCCGTCCCCGCTGAACCCTCAAATTTCTTTGACATTTCTCGGACAGATGAGCGTCCTACTTTTCCTCTGGACAGGGAACCCGTTCGAGACAACGGTTCTGGAGATTTCGACTTTCTCATCCATTCAGTTCTGGATTTTCCAGAGCCAGAGTCGGACACGTGGGTTGCCACAGTGCTCGAAGTGAGAGAAGATGAAAAAGTCTCCCGGATTTCAGCAGGAGTAGAGGAAGAAGAGCCACAAAGACCGACAATGTCCGTTTTGGACTCACTGTTGTTGCTGGTGAAGGAAGAGGTTTTCTTTAGAATTGATTTTGGCGAGGAGGCGGCATTTCTCTCTTCTTGGTTTTCCATGGCAGAGGTCGAGTTGAGGTTGGAGTCCGATGAGGAAGGCGGAGGGGAGGAAGAGGAAGGCTGAGGGGAAGCAGTAGAAGTTGTTCTGGTACTACTTTTCTTCAGAGCTCTTAAGCCATACATGTCGTTTGATCTTATACTCGCCTTGACGTTTTCCTCGGGAGGAGCACTGACAGGACTAGATGTAGCCTCACTTGCTTCCTTTTCCAAAGCCATTTTTTCTTGAACCTGTTTGATTTTTCTTAAAGCTCGTAGACCAAATAAAGGTTGACCATCATCGTCGGTGGGTCCTACACCGTAACTCGAAGTTACCGTCTCAGTACTCTGCACTTTCGTTCCTCCATAACCACCATCTCCATAAGTAGATGTTGTTCGGGTAGATGTTGTCGTGGTGGAATTTGCGTTTCGACGTGTCGATGTACTTGACGTCGTCACGGGTTTCTGTGCAGGTGTTGTGGCTGGAGCGGGTACGTTGGTTTTGGAACTGCTCTCCGCATAACTAGACTTGCGGGGTTCGTTTCGACTGATCCGCTCACTGTCCACGTTTCCACTCGTGTTGTAAGAAGAATGGGTTGTTGTGGACGAACTGGTGTCAATTTTTCCTTTCGTCGTTTTAATGTCTCTCTTCTCAACCGCCGCCTCCACACTTGCTGTCAACTCTTTGGAAGAGCTTTTGCGGGAGTATGAGCTCTTCCTGCTGCTGCTTTCTGTTTTTGGCTCTTCCGATGATTTCTTCCGACTGCTGATTTCTGGTTTTGGCTCTTCCGATGATTTCTTCCTGTTGCTTACTTTGGAGGAAGCGTGATCGGAGGAACCCCGACGTGTGGCACTCGCTGAATTGATTTCTTCCGATGATTTCTTCCTGCTATTTACTTTGGAGGAAGTTTGATCGGAGGAACCCCGACGTGTGGCACTCGGTAAATTGATTTCTTCCGAATTCTTTCTTGATGATGATTTTTTCGAGCTTCTCCTGACGGAAGGGGGAGAAGAATCCCGAACGGTGGGATTGGCAACAGGCTGTGGTTTTTCTTTCAACTCCTCCAAAACAATGTCTTTGTCCACATTCTGTTTTTCAGGTTCTTTCTCAGAATCGTAGGTCTCTCTTTCAATTTCTACCTCTTCAATCTCTACTGTTGATTGGGATTTCTGATGTGCTGTACCCTCATTCATTACTGAAAAAGGAGCTGGACTTTTAGGTGGAGAACATGAATCCCGAGAAAATCTACGTGTTGACAACGGAATAGAAGACCTGGTTGGAGAAACGCTGTCTCGATCTCGTCTTCTAGCCGGAGACACTTCCCTAGACGAAATTTCCCGATTTTCATCAATATAACATATTGAAACTGGTTCTGGCTTGATTGAAGGTGCTTCCTGAACCGAATCAAGATTTCTGGGTGGGGATGAAGAGTCGCGTGATCCCCTCCTTCCAGAGGTGGGAATTCTTCTACTAGATTTTAATTCCACAGTAGAAGATGACTCAATGGTCTTAGAATCAACAGTTTCAGCAGAAATCCTTGAAACAGTTTCAGCAGTGTCACGTTTAAGTTGAGAATTAGATTGGACTTGAGCACTTCTGGCAGGGCTTTCTCTAGAAGCACTTTCTTTTTGGGAGTAGATGTCATTTTCTTCATCCGCCAAACTATTTCTTTCCCGACTATACTTTCTCGTGGAAAGCAATTCGTTTGTCTTCTCCGATGAGTTCTTTCTCCTAGGCACAGTTTTCGTTATCTCTGTAGTTGATTCCGCGGTTACATTTGCAGTCTTTTCCTCGTTTCCAATACTTTCTTTGTGTCTGCGAATCGTTTTCGATACGTCAGAGATAAGAGGCTCAGAAGGCTTTTTTTGAGGACTGGGGGATGAAGTTTTGTCTTTCGAACCTCTGCGAGTAATCCTCACCTCATTATTGTCCTCACCCTTTATGCTTGTAGACGATGCTCTTCTGCTGGAAACTTTACTTTCTTCCTTTATTTCTCGGGATTTCTTTCGGGTTGTCACTTTATTCGGTGAAATCTCTCCCGAGGATCTGCGTCCCTCATAACTCTTGGTTGACCCATTGCAAACTTTTCCCCCGTTGGCATTACTGACTTTCTTCTTGATTGGTGCTTGTTCAGGCTGTTTCTCCTTCTCCACAGTCACCTTCCTCTTCAATACTCTTATGCGAGCCCGAATTTTACTTCTTTCGTCATAATCCGTTGCTTTGTCCAGAAGCACTTCTAACTCAGCAACACTTTCTATATCTTCTATTGAGTTAATTTCCAGAGTATTTGTAGTAGTAACTTGCCCTGCGCTGACTGTACTTGTGACTGTGGTTGTGGCAGTGACTGTGGAAGAAGCAGATTGATCTACTCCGGTGTTCACAGATGAACCAGCTGTTTTAGCTACGTTTGTCGCTGTGTCCTCGACAACTTTTGTTGAGATATTTTTAATTTCTGGTTTAGAGTCTGTCCGACGAACATTTTTCGGTTTTTCTTGTTTCACAGTTTCTACCGTTTCCACAGATTGTTGCAACTTTTTGCTTTCCCTCCTTGTGAGAGTTTTCTGAGAAGTTTGGAGATTTTCTGTTTTATTGACACTCACAGAACGAGAATGAGAGTCAGTTTGTGAGTCAGTCGCAAGATCACTTTTTACTTTACTGACTGTTTCGTCCTTGTCCTTTCGTTCAATCTCGCTACCACTCAACCGCTTCTCCGATAATTTCGAAGTAATCTTTTTCTTTTCTTTTCTCGTGTTCTCTACACTCACATTTTTATTTTCAGTAGTTCTGCTCTTTTCAATATTAGTATTTTCAGCAGTTTTATTTTCAGTAGTTCTGCCCCGCAATCTTTCCCCAGTAGTAATTTCATTTTTGGAAGTAGTAGTATTTTCAGCAGTTCTGCCCCGTAATCTTTCCCCAGTAGTAACTTCATTTTTGGAATTTTGTCTTGCAACATTTCTCAATCTAGCATTCTCACTCTTCGTGTTATCAGCCTTTGGTGAAGTTGTTTTAAAAACAGAGTCGGTTTCAGTTATTTCTTTCTCAGTGGCTGCAAATCGGTGTACTTCTATTTCCTGCACGTTGTCTTCAAGGAGATCTTTGTCATCGTTTGGGTGGGAGAGGGATGATTCGGAGGAGACACTAACACGCTCTCCTCTGGATCTGGCCTCAAACAAAGCCGCTTTTCTGGACACTTTTACACTTCCTCTCGTGCTAACGGACTTTTCAAAATCTGCTGAGCTCCGATCTACAGCTGCTTCCTGAGCTTTCGTCTCAAAAAGACTTTTTGCTTTAAGAACGGCTCCAGGACTCTCAAGACCTTTACCACGATTATCAAACCGTTTTTGCGGCCGTAAAATGTCATCCTCGTCGTCTTCCCCAATCAACCCCACATTGTTCACTTTTTTGTCTTCCACATTTTCGTCATTTCGTACTTCACGACTGTCAAATTGCTTCTCCCTTGTTGGCGAAGTTTGGGTTAGAGGTGTTCTCCGGCTTTTGATTCGTTCAACCACGCGTTCAGGAGAAGAGTCTGAACCCTTACGAGTTCTAGGGTTTGGGTCGGGAGCAGACTTCTTTTGAAACACACTTGGTCTGCTCAAAATATCTGCTGCATACTTTTGTTCTTTCTTCTGAAATTCTGTCATTTCGGATTCAGCGACTTTCGATGCAGTCTCTTCCATTCCACAAACCAATTTACCTCCAGGTTTTCTTCTTGGTTTTCCTTCGTTTTCAGTTACAGTGGCACTCATCACAACTTCTGTTCTACCAGAAGTCCTGCCAGTTCTCGTCCCACTTTGCCTAGCTGTTGTTCTCTCCTGCTCTTTGCTGACAATTTCCCCTCTTGTGGAAACTCCACCCGTTCCGCTCCTGGTAGTTTTATTCTCTCTTCTTGAGCTCGCCCTTCCTTTTGGACTCTGATTCCTCTTACTTGCGTCTACTTCCATTTCATCCTCTCTGATTATCTCGTCTTCAAAATTGTCAGACTTCGAGTCTCTGGTTGGGGAAAACTGAGACTTTTTCTTCTCGTTGGCACTTTTGGCCTGAGAGGATGGACGGGAAGGACGATTAGAATGAGGGTGATTACCACATCCATCGTCCTCATGATCACCTGGACAGTTATACTTGTACACCGACCTTGTAAACGGAGGTTCCAGTCCACTATCCATTACGTCCACTTCAGTTCGATTGCCTCGGACTTTTTTCTCATCTCCTCCCACTCTTCCATTCGACTTGGCCTCCACCTTAGTGGCGGTGGTAACTGAAGCCTCTTCCTTCACCACTTGTCCATCGTCAATGGACGTACTCCTCTGCGACAAGAAATTGTCCAAAATATCCAGTTCTCGAATGATGGACTGCTCCGCTTTCACTTTTTCTGGCTCATCTCCTGCATGCAGGGCTCCAGCTGTTTTGTTTTGAGCTGAGACTCTGCGAGCATTTGTAACAACGGATTTAGTTGCTGCAACATTTGTCTCCAACTGGTTTTCTATTTTATCCTTTGGCGGTTGACTGCCACCTCTAGTGGGCAAACGGGACCGGGGACTGGGCTCTCGCGATTTCTTCCCACTGCCACTACTTTTCTCTTTAGGAGACGTTGCATCAGAATTTGTAGTGACGCAAGTCTTGCTAGTTCTTGCGGTGTTTCGTGTGATTCGGGTTCCATTGCTTGTTTGGTCTTCCTGACTGTTGCAGACGACAACAGAAGAATTGGTGACAATATTATTTGTTCCTTCTACTTCTCCCTTCGCTCCGACAGTTTTCACTCCCGCCGCTTTCCCTGATGGTGTTTCTTTAACATTTCTCCCTGTTCCTTTCCCACTCCCTTGTGGAGTCTCCTTCACATCCGACCCCTTACGGTTAATCGCCACATCCTTTGATGTCACAGTGGAACTCTTTACGCTTGTAACTCTGTTCGAGACATTTCTATTCACTTTCGTTGCTGCCGTGGAAGTGACAGTAGAGGCGATGGTGGAGGCTTCTGTCGTATCTCCTTTCCCTCTACGACCATCTCCACTTTTTCTGCGACTGTTGATATTATTCTCCCGCTCCTCTACGGCGTTTTTATTTTGACCTCCTCTACGACAAGTGGTTACAACAGTAGTTTCAGTGTTGATGTTTGTGTTGGCTGAGGAGGGGCTGGTGCCGCTTCCAACTCCCCTGCGCTTCTCCCGAACGGTCCGCTCAGTACAAATGACGTTGTTGTTGCGATTGTTGGCGGTCGAGGAGAATTTGGAGTTGTCGGTGACCCCATTGGCTTGAGTGGTCACGGTCATACTTTTTACAACCACTGTGCTCGTGCCATTCGTCTCACCGAATGGTGTCTTGCCGCTTGTTGCTGCTGTAGTGGACGTCGTAGTGGTGGCAGTAATACGCTGACTCGCTTTGACCTCTTTATACTGAAGACCCCGATCTTTCTTTACAATTCTGCTGCGTGGCGAGTCATCCTCTTCCTGGATCACCACTCCCCCATCCAACTCATCCACTTTTGAGATCGCTCCTGCCTCGGAAGTGCATGAAACGACTCTCTCGCCACTCATCGTGACAGCGGACGTCCTTGTGCTGGAACCACTACTCTGTTCTATGATGGTCGTGGTGACCGCCATCGTCCTCTCCTCCATAGCCACCGTCGGCTTCAAAATTGTCTCCAGGATCCCCTCTTGGCCGTAGTAGTCCTTCAGTCTCTCTTCTCGCAGTTTATACATTCGAGAGCGAATCTCCCGTTTAGCATCTGCGTCCTGGGACTCCATCCACTGCAAAACCACATTAAACACAAAACATTACAACTAACCTTTAATTCCGCCCATACAATCTCAAGCAATAAATAAATCAAAGTTGCTGCTACACAGCTATAGTGTTAATTTTGCATTTGGCATTCATCCGGGTATCACGACACGACACTCTCACATTGCTATGCCAATAAAACTACACCTTGATGTACCTTTGGAGGCTACAGATACAATGTTCATTATTACTCTGGCTGGCTTTGAGCAAGAACCACACAATCAGTCCTTTCATTTACCACACAATTTCAATATCAATTTTAGTCGGGGAATATTAATGCAGACTCCGTGACCGCAGACATCTTCTGTTTGCATTTGGAGGCGTGTGCATCGTGAGAAAACGATTACTCTATTCTGGTAGCAATGCAGTAGAATTGCATTTTGGCTTTTAGTAGCAAAGTAACTACAAGGCAATATCAAGTTATAAATTAATTTCGCATAATGCACAAGTGAGCTTTTCAAGATTAAGAAGGGGAACAGTTTTGACAGCCGTTTGGAGAAGAAAAGAGACAAGAAAATTAAATTACTCCTCCCTCAAAATCGCTCAATAAGAAAAACCAGCACAAACCACTGCAGTAGCCGAAAGCAAAAAATGAGATCTGCTTTCTGCTGTTTCAATACATGTTTGCGGTTGTTGTTATAACAGACATAACCATCTTGTAACGTTTCATGGAAACTGTGTGTAAGCAATGAGAAAAATCATAAGCGTTCTTGTAATTCGTAAAATGTGTTTCACTCAACAGTTAAGTTCAATTGCTTGAATGATGTTGGCAGGGTTCTGTTTTTTCCTTTTTTTTCAACAAAAAATTGAACTGGTATACAATGTGTAACCGCAAAATATCAAAATTGCATATACTATTACAAATACTAAATATATATGACAGGCACATGAATAGACAACTGCTTAGCCAGATGATGAGCACACCTAAGAATGCCAGATAATAAGGCAACAAATAGATTTGAAGTTCTTTACACTTCTGCCGCTGCACTGTGTAATTCTAAATGAATGAAATGATGAAACATACTGCCCAATTCGATAACCAAAGATATAAAAATATTTTACAAATATTTTACTTCTTCACCTTTGTAAAATCTAAATCGAAAATATAAAAGTAACAAAGTCTACGATTCCGCTTTTCTTTTTTAATTCATTAATATAAAAATCAATATTATTTCTGTTCATTTGCTTTTTTCAATAAACTTTTCCACTAATCAGAATACAAACATTACAGATGTGCATGAAAATTATTTCTGGCTCCAGTTTTTCACATCATTTCATAACAAGGGCGTATCTAGAATTTTGTAATGGGGAGTTTTAGTCGTCAGAGGCGAATATAACCCTTTTCCCAGAAATCTGTGCGGGCTCAAGTCGAGTGAGCCCATAGGTACAGTAGTTACGCTCTTGTTTCAGAATATTTGAAAGTACTTGAATCCTATGGGTTTTGATTACTTCTTGCAACAGAAAACCATATGCCTATGCTATTTTCTTACTTTTAAATCATCTAATAATTGTGACTAGTAAATATCCATGTGTGCCGTACCAATTAACCAATATAAGAAATTTTTTCTTTTCGCTGTTTAAATGGATATGCTTTAAAATATACGTAAAAAGTACGTCAATCAGGAAGGATAGATTTTATATCCCAGTACTGACAAAGTCTATCCAGGACAAAATTATACAACTTGTACATAATATATTATGTATGATGTCGAATATATAACACACGAACAAAATTTTGATGACTGCTACTAGTACGTACTAAAGATACAAATTCAGCACAGCTAAAATGATAAAGCTGCTGCACAGTAAAGATATTACGGGTGAATATGGTACAGAAGGAATTGGTGGAGGGGAGACTCAATGAGATTATAGACGGTATAAAAATTCTAAAAATGCCATTAGAGCAAAACACGGAACCGAATACTACGAAGTGAGGAATGAGACGACAAAAGACAACAAATAGAATGATAAATTGTTGATAACAGCCACATCAGATAAAAAATGTTTTCTTCAATGCGTTACCTACAAGAGCAACCAACTCGTGTGGATATGAGCAACATGAATTACGACAATAGTTTATGCAACCGTAAAGATGTAAAGCAATATGTATTCCATAACAACAATACAAAATAGATGCATATTTTGCGTCTACGCAATATACAGTAACGAAATAATATTACCCTGCAGAATGCACACACATCTTAATTTATTTCCCACTTTCACAGCCTTTATTTCTTCCCATTCATATCTTCATTCATAGCACTTCTCGCTCAGCACTTTACATGTAAACTGACAGATTTGCAAAATATACTTCCATTCCACTCAAACTACAAAGTCTGGGTATTAAAATATTAATACATTTTACCGAAGTATACGTATTATGTATTCATGAATGAACACTTTCGCTACACTTACTAGAATATTAAATACAAAGTACTGTACAAAGAACAAAATCGGTCTGTATTCAGCTAATACTCTAATCAGCTAATACCTATCCATTCAATTTTGTAACCGAAAGCATCATCTTAAAATACGTTTAACTTAATAGTAGACATTTTTCGTACAATACAAAAACTTCATATTTTAACACAAAATTCTCCAATTAAATTGAACAATTTCAGGCTGCCAGCAATTTTTTAATGTTAAATGAGACAAACGTTATGCTATCATCTGCAGAAACATCTCCCGTCATGGGGATAAAATGTATGAATTTTGTGAACCCCTCCCGTCTAAGTGATGACGTAATAATTGTATCATTTTTGACGCTACGTCTGCCAAGGCTACTTACAGCTCGTTTAAAATAACATTTTAACCGCATGGTAAATATACTTAGGTGGCTATAATGTATGTAGAACGTAATGCAAACTAAACAGGAGATCAAAAGATGTTTACAAAGGAGTGTGTGACGAGTTTGGAGATGACAGGTGAGGGAGTCTGACTGTGACGAGTGTAAACACCATTATATCGTGATATTATTATGTTTTCCTCTGATCTTCTCAAATCGAATCTTTCGCTCACTGAATGTGAGTTCCAGCTCTTGGCTCAATATCCTCACTTTTATAACCAATGCTCCACTCCACGCAATCCGCTACAATAAAACATACCTACTAACATTTTTCTACTCTTAAGTACACACACTCGCCAGGCTCGGCACAAGCACAGCATAACAACTAGCTCAAAAGTGACACAAGGCTTAAATTCCTAAAGGGAGCCACAAACGTACACAAAATGGCAAATGTATACTGTACTCTCACTCTTCCAGGAATAAATGCACGATTTGTAATGTTCTTACTTTTTCCAAAAATTAAATTCAGTTGTAAAAAGGCCATAATAAAATTATTTTCCCCATAATTCATTTGTAACTGTTAACTTAACGATTTTCTGATATTTCAAAAATAGAAACTATTTCCCATGGACAAAAAATATTTGTCAACTTTGTTTTGAAATGTCTTAATGCCCCAAAATATGAACTATTATTTTTGCAAAGTCCATTGATTTTTAAAGCCATTTTAATTACTGCAGTGGTTTTGAACCATAATCAACTAAAACCATGCAAGCATAATATTATACCAGCAGCTGTATAGAAAAGTTTGCCTATATAATAAGACGGGATGGATGTCTGTCATTTGTGAGACGTGTGTGCCATTACTCATGGGCTGCGTTGTTGATGGGCCGTGTGGTTGGTCTAATGTAGTGTGTCGCATACCTCTGAAGAAGAATTGCGGTATGATGATGTATTTGTAGAGAGGTATTTGAAGTAATTTCTTTTATTCACTGATACTGATACTTTCGTGCTTTGCTAAGAAAGGAGGATGCGTGCTATCGAGTGGCGAAGAAAGCGTATTCATTGGTAATGGTCTCTGAGTAATGTAAAGTTGCGATTTGAGAGAGGAATGCAATTCCAGTTTTTACAAGAATTCTTTGTGGAAGGAAGGAAAAGAAAGTTGGGAATGACGATGACGCGGTGGCTGGTCAACGGCACACTCCGTATTCAATGAGTGTACAATAGCCGGGGAGATAGGAATGGCTCAGGTATTATTTAGAAAGAGATTATCTGCTGTCGAAGGCTTTCATTATAGCCAGGACATCTAAGGAAAGGAGTTTCTACGACGACTCTATAAGGAAAAGACCAGAAAACGAAAAAATCAAAAAACTTGACTTTTCCAAGTCTTTTTCACAATAGCTAGCAGCTTCGCATATTCTGTACACAGAAAGCACTTGACAGAATAGCACAAGAAAAAAGCCATATCCTTCTTCGTTGGATAGAGTAGAGCAAGTTTAACAGAATGGCCCAGTAGATAGCAAAGTGACTTTGCTTGTAAAGTTTTGTATACGCGATTGAACAACAAAACATTTCCTTGGTATTTTTACTGCCACAAACATCTAACAAATTTTATATGCGAAATACGATGCCAACTTTCTAATCGCAAAAAACGTTTTCTCCGCAGATTGTTAAAGATTTAAGAATTATACACATGCACCAGTTAATATTTTTTAATATAGTTCCCCATAGAAAAAGATGAACTGAAACTCGTCCCTTTCCTCCAAACTTTTTATACGCCTATTAAAATCACATCTGTTTGTATAATGTAGAAAAAAGCTGTAAAACTAGCGAAGTACGAATAATTTGAAAATAATGATCTGAAAATATAATTTTAAATGTAAGTAAGTAGCAATTTCCTCGAAATGAAATTAGTGGAAAGAATTGCTCTAATAAAAATACGTGCATGATAATATAAGAATATCTTATAAAATACAAGAAAGCATTAAGACGGGATTTAATTATAATTTTACCATTTCGCGTAGAACGTTTTCATCTTGAATATCTTGAATTGTGGCCGCCCTTGTGTTTGCCTTTGAAGCCATTACAACATTCCCAACTTAACGATTTCTTTCTTCAGTTTTGAGTGATCTGCACAAGACTGCTCTGTACTGGACGAAAACAATAACTCCCGTCCTGCTGAAAGAGAAAACAAGACAATTACTTTAGAAACAGAAACAACTACGAACAACGTACATTTGTTTTTATGCGAATCGGCTATTTGACGGGCGACTTGTTTTCAATTTCCATCAAATTGCAGTCAGTGTTCTAAAGTTGTGATGTTGGTATTTATTGTCATTTTATTGTGACTGCGGCAGATGCGAATTGCAGACCTGCTCACTTTGAAGACTAATTGAAGAAGACATTGATGGCCACGAATGAAAGTACACGCATTCACATATTACATATAAATATTGATCCTTCATTGAATATATACATGGACACAGAAATGTACATGGGACGCACAAAGCGACTACCCTTCCTTTATGTGGTGAGACTGAAGAGGAAAACATTTTCATCACTGGACTCAGCTTTGAAAGATTGCATTTATATTCTCCACCAAGCTTGCTGGAATGGCTGTGCATAATAATCCATTTTATTATTGTTCCCTGTGGACTTTGTATTTCTCAAATGCTTTTACTGCCACTGAACATTGCGAAGATTGCTCAGACTAAGAAACCTCATGCAGACAATTCTCTACACGACAAACCATTCCCAAGATGAACATACTAAACCAAAAATAACACATAATCATTCACTCTTTAACTCAAACAACAGAATGCATAATATATTTTATTCGCAGAGCTGAATCCGCAAACAGCCAGAAAATATCACCAATTTTGCGAAATTTGAAATTAAACTACACCAACCATGGAAACTCGACCACATTCAAAAAAAACCTTATAAGATTTCTGTCTCAAACGCTACTGTAGACATATAAGGTATAAAATTGAATAAAACTCTCTTGCCCAGACCTGGAATTCTTATTAAATTTTTATTAAATAATAGAGACACCTCCGCAGACTTAACTAATTCATAAATTGTAATAAAAAGACATTTATTTTGATGAACAATTTCGTTTTGACATGGTGCTAAGTGTTATAATGAGATGGGTGACGCAATAAGAATGATGATACATTGTGTACATACTGGGGCATGTACATATTGTGCATCAACCAATGTCACTTGAATCTCCTCTAAGTTAGCATCACGCATTAAACTGCTATTAAATAAATTCAATTAACAGTTTTGAATAAATGTGTTGTGTGTAGTTGAAGGTTAAAAATGATTTATTTTGATGATGTGGCTATGTCGATGATATTTAGTGATGAAAGTGGTATGTACATCATCATCATCATGGCTGGTAGTTGTTTTACAATGTTTATGTTCCTCTGACTGAATGTTTACAGTTAGTGAATTATTATGTGAGGGAAAAGAGAGACAAAGACAAAGCATTGTTAACTGCGCCTGAATAGAATGATATGCGAAACAGCTACATAATCGAATTTGCAAAGAGATTCGTAAGAAAGATAAGAGGAGCAACGAATGGTAATAATAATATTTTGAACTTTCAACATTCCCTTTTCATACCACGAACGACTCGCTGCCGCTCCTCAAAGAACGCCATTGTAAACCAAATTGATTTCCCAATTCGATTTCATTGTTAGTTAAATAAATGCAAACGGACTTGAGACTCCAAGTCGCGCTGTGCAAAATGCAATTCAATTAATTTTCAATGACTCATTTGTTATTCGCCACTTTTGCAATTGCATGCAATGCAGTAAGTCCTTCACAGGGGAATACCCATATAGCCATATAGTACGTCAGAGATATAGGGGTGGAGGGACATCCCCCAAAAACTGTATTCTGCTTCAGACGGGGAGGGAGAGAGGGAGGGGTAAATTCATCGTTGGGATTTGGGTTATAGTACTCGATCAACGATTATTATTACAGATACTAACGATAAGTATTTTTAGTATTAGGTTTTTCGAATTTATGTAAACATACTTTGAAAAGTCCAATTTTTACTATCTCTTTGCCTAGCATGGATCAATATAATATTTCATGCAAAAGTGTACCATTTAATCAATCTACCAATTATCAATCAATTTAAATATAGTATAATATGTCAATATTGAGTTAATTAATTGCGTTTTCAATTTTGTTAACTCATTTTATAATCTGTTAAAATATTTGCTAAAACCGAGTAGAACTTCATCAGTTTAATTGTTAAGGATACACGAAATGGAAAATTTTATAGTCTGGTAAGGATCATACTGCCTCGCTCCCCTGTGCAGCTTAAATCCTTATTTTTGAATTCAGGGAGTTAGCGCACAAACAAGGGCTCACTTCAGGCTATTAATACATTGAAGTGAGCCCTTGTTTGTGCCCTAACTCCCTGAATTCAAAAATAAGGATTTAAGCTGCACATGGGAGCGAGGCAGTATGGTAAGGATCCAAAAATATATAAACTTGCGTTACGTGATACATGAATTGTTCCCGACAAATTAATGAGACAGGTTGACTAAGGCAAAATTTCCGACTAAGCACAATGTCCGACTCCCACTCCAGGGCTCATTGAGGATGTTTCAAAACAAACGATTGAGTAAGTAAATAGAAGAATGGCATGACACTGCAGAATGCAGTGCAGTTGTCTGAATCATCATTTGTTTGACGGTGTTGTACAAATCATGTCCTTAAAATTAATCCAAACAGGAAAACATTTTTCCTAATATAAATCAATCGTCCACTCATGCCTCATTTCTCTGGAAACATGTTTTATGCAGGCCAAACACATAAAATCCTTATTAATCTTTACGGCACCTTTGTATTTGCACTGAATATTAATGCAGTAAAATCAAAAATTCCATGGTTGTGTCTGTAATCATATCATCGTCCTCCTATCCCATCGCATCCGGAGCAACAGAAAATGCGACGTCGGTTCTGGGGTTCTGCCTCCTTATGCCTGGATATAAACTCTCCAGGAATCCATCAATCAAGCCATCTATTATCATTAATAATAGGGCCGAAAGAATATGCCTCTATTTGGGTGGCATTTTCATTATACACTATGAACTAATAAAATTGGGAAAATTGACAGAAATGTTTACATAGATCCAGCCTGCCGTATTGCATTTTGCATTACTGGTTTATAGTATCCAGTTTCTTCTTAAGTAAGGAATTGTTTACTGACTGAGATTAAAATTGTATAAAAACACAATAATATTTTGCATATGGATGTATCTGATAACCAAAAATAATAAAGTTTACTGAAATCGCGATCTGGGGAAGCTGCAATTGCCTCCAATTAAGAAAAACATGTATCCAACCTTTTTCCGTCTTTCAATCTTTCATTTTATTTATTTATACTGTCTCAATTGAGATTGTCTTACAGACACTGTAGATAACATCGATTTGAATATAAATGAATAATTGTAAAATTAATTTTAAGTTGGATTTAATGATTTATAGATACGTTTTTAAAATTAACTACATGCAACGAAATAATTGTACATACGCTACAACTGCAAGATATGTAATCGTGGTATGCATTAATAATAATAAAATATAGCATTTCTTTCCTACGACACTTTCTGTAATTACCAGTTAATAGTAACAATTAGTATACCTATGAGGGGTTGTTTTGAGTATTAGCCAGCTTTACAATTCACCTGTCTCATATACACGGAGCTATAGCATATAGCCATAGAATTTGATTTATTACATTTTAATAGTACAAGAGGAGTGCATTGAATTTAAGAGCAATGTATAATACGATTGTAATATTTAGAGCTGTAATATGTTGTGATACTTCGTTTGGTTGTTATAAGGTCACGCAGATTTGAATAGTGATTAAGGCATAATTAATATCTATATAGATACTATAGATACCTATAATATTGTACTGGTTTAAAATGCATGCCAGCAAGATACTACATACTTTGTTATGATAAGAAAGTCATTTATTTTGTTCTTATTATTATGACATCTTGACATCAAAAATGATGACTGAAGACCTATTGAAGTGATAAAAATACTTATAAACAGTAAATCATAACACAGCCAGTACTTTAACATTCACTTAAAGAACTGCTATCTGCAACTGGTGTGTTGCTCACAGCTAATGAGGCTTATTATTCCTTTTTCCTTGAGTTTCATTCATCATGACAATATTTTAATACTACTACAAACTTCTCTTTTACCCTTCGTAATAAATCATGTTTAATTTAAATTTTGCACTTTGTTTGACAATTTAATGGGGTTGGCTTTAATTACAAATCTTATGCACATTTCCTACATAAAGTGCCAAAAACGGCTATAAAGTGCCATAATTCTAAATGGAAAAATGGAATAAAAAACTCCGTCAAAAAGCGACTCACATAATTACAAAAGTTGAAAGAAATATAAGTTTTTAGATGGGGAGGATTTTGATTGTAACTGAAAAGGCTTGGATACATAAAAGTGATAGAATTTCTGCATTGTATATAAACCGCACGTATAAATCAGACGTTGTTTCTGCTAATTTATATAGGGAAATCAGATACGAAGCTCGGAGCTTCTGTAATGTGATCAATAAAAGGTGGTCAGACAAAAGTAATTGAAAGTCAGTAAGGTTGAAGTAGTTATTGTCACTGAACAACTCCCCTTGCTCTGCACAACGGCTTGTTTAGCCTAAAGATTAAATTTTGCACATGCACTTCAGTTGGTATCTTGACGTCGCATATTTATTTATTTATTTGTTTATGTGTGAGTAATGCGGGAGTAGAATTAGAATTGATAATGCAAATCAGAAGAACAATAAATTGAAGAACTGAATTTGCATTCACTTCATTCATTATCACTTTATCACTTTCTGCATTGTCTTGTGCAGCTTCTTTGTATTCGTTTGTGCTTTGTTCACCACGTGAAAAGCCACAATAGTATGTGCCGTATTGCGTATGCAGAATAATACTTATAATAATGATAGGAGTATTAGTGGCGGTGGCGGTGGCTACGTTTATGTCTCTGTGTGTGTGCATGAGATAAGTAAATTCTTGTTTGTTTGTGGGTTTGAGAGTTTGGATGTAAATGACGTAATTGTAGATCCGCAGATGCATAAATCATAATTCCTTCGCCAACTTTTGCTTTCCTTCACAATCAAATAATTTTTCTCGCTTGATTTGTTTCTTCGCTGCTGCCTCATCTCAATCACACACAAATTAATGCGCCACAGATACACTGCAGCTGCACTGTACATTTTATTTGGTAATTTCTTTTTTATAACCTGTGGGATGGACCTTGTGTCCTGCCATAATAATCATTATTGAAACGTGTGTCTGGTCAGGCCCCGTCATTCCAAATTTACAATAATTGTGCGGAATTAACATTTTCAACCTAATCTACCTTCCCAAATGTAACTCTGCGGAAATCAATTTAATTTTACTACGGTAATCTTTTTGAGTCAAATTATTGACACATATAAAATACAAGGAAAATAAAATCTGGTAGAAAACATTGTTATATCTGTAATAGGCCAAATTGCCAACTCTGGAGAAGAATAAAAAACGTGTAACGTTCATATGAAACAAAAGATATTTTCTGTACACAATTTAATTGTGTTGGGATTTATTTGTTATGTCTCTTCGTATTTGTGATTATAACATTATTCATTTTTCTTTTCAGTCAGGATGTTAGTTTAACTTTGCGAGTGCATGCCTCCTGTGTCCTTTGACTGCTGTACATACACCCTGCATTGTATATTGTGGTCAACCTTAACTCATTTGGATGTCCAGTCTTAGAAATGATTAGTTGGAACTAGTTTCATTTGTGTGAGAGCTTTGGAAGAGAATGTGGTACATGAATGAGATATGATGTTTCGAATGTCTCTGTTGAAAATTCTCAAAAGAATAGAACTGAATCTGTTGCGAAATGGAAATAATTAATAAACCAGTCCTACTTTAATAGTGTCGATGACTAAGACTTCTATAGAAATACAAGATGCAAATCTCGACTAGATGCCCCAACGAGATAAATACATTTAGATAAATTGATAAACCAACTCCAAATACATAACTGCTCCTTTCCAACTACACAGTAATGAATGGCCCATTCTTACTTTCCATTCTATCGTCTAGCTACATGCAGACACCTTAAAAGGACAAATCTTAATCTCCCTATGTTATAATCGTCTGTAATAAACAATAATATTATTACCGTCTAGAATTCTAATTCACTATTGATATTTCGCCAATTTTCATCTGCAGATAGCAATGTCTTTCCGATATTTCCACAGCGTCTATATAATTTGCACGTCTGTCCATGCAGTAGCAATTTAGACAGTAAAATATTAACGAACCTTTATTTAAACAGTACGACAAGATTTGGAGATGAAGACAAAGGATGGCCTATAAAGGTCAAAAAGGCAAGCAGTCAGCTCAGCTTTAAAATAAGCAACTGTGACTCAAAGGTGGAATAAATGACTAATCTGATGCTGCATAAATCTGGTCCAATAGATTATTTTTATGAACAGAGTGGAAAAAATACTCCCTTTTCCTCAAACACATGTACAGTACACACCAACGTAGGTAAACAGAGAGAACATCATTCATTATACAAACAGTATGATATTTAATCATTATGACTGAAAATACTATTATAAACGTTTGTTTTGAAAATAAATTATAACATTGGCAAGAATAATATAGAGAATAACTTTGAAAATATGCAAAAATGAATTGTTTGCAAATTGCTGTTTATAAAGAATAATTTATAAGTATACGTTATGCAAAAAGTAGCAATTAGTGTGCTAGAAAGGTAATTTATGTGTATTGTTTGTAAATATAGTGAATATCAGGGACCAGCATCAGACTATATCTCATGAATTCTTTATGAGCCTTTTACTGTAGAAGGAAATGCAACAACAACGTACACGCCAAAAGAATTTGGTTTTTCATTGTGTTTCACGATTATTTGAGAAATCCTCAAAGGTTTTCAGATGTGCCCTTGAAAGCAATAATATAGTACATAATACGTGTCCTACACATATCTCGATCGCCCCAAAAAATTGGATTGGTCGGGTATTTATTTGAGAAACTCACAGTTATTGTTCATAAGCATAAATATTGTGTGCATAGTGTACCTACGCAAATTGTTGCAGGGGAAGAGGAATTGTACAGAAAGAAGTGGAAATAAAAGTCTTAATTATTCCTAATTTCGTCGTCAAGGTGTGAAGCAATATTTAATATTTGTACTAGACACAAGATACACATAGATATGCATAGGAAAACAAACGAAGCAAGTGCAAGTGGTGGAAATAAAAGTTGATATAGAAGAAGCTGATGAAGAACGAAAGGAATTGAAGCCAAGGCTCATAAAGTGTTAATAAAGAGAGTGCAGCAATGTTAAAGGTAGACGATAATAATTACAATATATACTGGCCGTGTGTTTAAGTACAGACTACTCTGCTTAGAGATACGCTGTGCAATAAAACCATAACATCAAATATCAAATCATGTAAACATTTCCATAATAGGCAAGCAGAGCGCTAGTTAGTGGACGCTGAAAGATATGGAAACACAATAAACATGCAAGGATCGTGGAACAAACAAAGTTGCAATATCTAGTTAATAATATTATAAGAATCTACCAGAGAAGTCCATCTCTCTCAGTCTCTCCGTCTGCAGAATCTGCAGAGCAGAGAGATGTTTGCCCCTATACGACGACGACCACACAATTTTGCTATAACCATCCATGGAAGGAAACGCATCATATGCAGCAGTTCTTTATACTCGTCGCCATCACATCACCCATCCAATCTTCCACATTAACAAATAAAGTAAATTTTAAAGTACAGACACTGACACAAGACACATCTGTGTGTGTGTTTGTACCTAAAGCATGTCCATATAGAAATTGCACATTGACTATCGCACTCAGACGGTATTTAGACAGAGACATGGTGAATAAGAGATTCCGATTAAACAAAGACAGCCACATAGTCTGTATTCATTTCGCCATTAGAGATGTTCAGATGTTTCCATAGCGTCATCATCATCCGACGACTGGATTTCAGTTTATCAAGTGTACTATCAGGAATGGCATGGACTGGTTCGCTAATATGGTAGGTGTTGCAGAAATTATCAACTTCTGGTTGATTATACGACCAACGTATTTAGCGTCTTTAATACAGTCAGCAGAAAATGTTGTGAAGGAGACGACACGGCGTTTGATACATGCCTCATGAATTCATGATGATATTAGCCGTGTTAACGTGAGATTGGTTGACTCGCGTATTAAGCTGACACTGCACTGTTTGCAGGCACATTACACACATCACATCTTGAGAGACGCAGAGTACTCGATGCATTGAGTTATTTTCACACTTCAGCTGCACAACACAATACAAGGCTGCCAATAATGGGATTTTGCATAAATTTAGTTGGTAGGCGATTATTATTGAGAAGAAAAAATGAGTCTTCCTACCAGAATATCTCTCACTCCTCTATACTTGTTCTGAAACCATTAACCCTAGATACTATTTGCACGATTTACAATATTGGAAAGGAAATGCTCATAAAAACTCGTGTTAGAGCCATATAGCGATAATATTATATCCACATACTACATTAACTACATGCTCCACTAAAACGAACACGTCCCCAGTCCCATCAGCTCCGTGTATTAAGACAGACTCCTCTAATACCTTCTGTGTTTCATTTTGTCTCTCATCCGCGCTAAGGTTGCATATTCCACTTCTTACAAGACTGAGGAGTAGGACGGACGAGGAAAAGTATTAATATTGATCCAACAGCCGAGAGCGAACATCGAAGCATGTGATAATAATAAATAGTACAAGTGAGTACACCATAAGCATTTTGCTGGTGGACGATTAAATATTAGAAAATGAGTCAAAGACGGCTCAGTCCTCCAATATCCAATCCAAATGCAGCTAAAGTTAAAAGTTTAGCAGTCAAGCCAAGTCCAAGTTATTTGGATTGTTGTCCATATATAGAAATGGAAAGGAGCAGAAAAGGTCATTTGAACACAATGGAATCACAGAAAGAGCACACGCAACATCAAGCTCAATTCACCCCGCACACAGACCAAATTACGTCACCCTCTCTCACATCACCAGTCCAGCCTCATCAATCGCCTCCTGTCAATTCGAGCCCTGCACTCACAACACTTAACGGAATATAACTACCAGCTAATGTCTGTCATACACACAACACTTCCACACACGCTCAATTCCACAATAACCAACACTCATTAACTTCACACAGCTGCAACTTTAACAAGGGCTCTCGCACTACACACAGGCACTGCCACAGCTCCTTCAATTTGGGAGAACTGCAAATTACACCAGTTCAAAAACGATGATACAATTACTGCGTCATAACCTTTTCGCAGACTAATTATGCAGCTTCGTCCAAAAATCACACACACTTGACATCAAATATAGAAATACTCACTACATTGCAATTTTAAATGCCATTCTCTCAAGACACAATTCTTAAATTCAAGAAAAACTGACAGGTAGAATAGCGAGATAACCAGTATTTTAAAATGACAAAAAATAAGACACAACAAACATTGGAAAGATCTATACATATATTACTTCCATGAAAAATCATGATCCATTTAGGATATGAAATGACTTAATTCTTAGTGACATTGCGCTGGGTCAAAATTCAGCACCGGTTCATCTATACATATACGACAATTGTCTTATGTCCAATGTGGTAGAATTCGAAAGCTACCAATGATTCTAAATGAAAGAGTTTCGAAATTTTTTTCGTTGGAGATGTACAAAAGTAGGCTTACGTTTGAAAATTAAGACATTTAACAGCAATCGTTGTTCATTGGGTCATTCTTTCTGCCTATACTATACTAGTTCTTGTACTATAATGGTTTTAACGTGGCTTTTCCTTCCTTTGTGTTTAGTGTGCGATCTTTTTCATTTAAAATAAACCATTTGTAACGGCTCAATAAAGTAGCGGAGAAAACAGGGACATTGTGTAGTGAACTATGACACAGTGGCATTAACTGTGACATCAACTGTTGTGTTAGTAGTATAACTCCTCAGAATATACATACCTATATTTAATAACATCAATTGTAATTTCTTGAAATACTTCATCATTGACTGTATCAAATTCAAAAGTTGGCAAATTTGAAAAAAAATTTTTAAAGCGTCCTCAAGTTATCGTGGTGAAGGACAGACAGACGGACAGACGGACGGACAGCTTATTCATTTCCATAAAGTAGCTTCGCTACTTAATAAACCATTTGTAATTGACATAAGAAAGATTAGCAATTAAAGATTGAACTGAAAACAACATGATTTTAATTATCACGGTAGAGTGACTCGGCGCAATAGTGCGAAGAAATTTGCTTAAGCTATGCATGAAGTACGTAATTTCATACATCACTTTTTATAATGCAATGAAAATCTGCGTTTTAATTGGTCTCACACAGAAATATTAAATAATGTCTTGCCTGTTAAGTCTCAGTAATATTTATAAGTATATGTGCATATGAATGTGTCAGAGGTCATAAAGGAGTAATTCCATCTTCGAATTTATCCTTTCAATGGAAAATTGAAAACGTGCACCAAGTTTGAATTTATGATCTCAACCCGTTCTTGAGCTATCGTACATACATACAGACAGACAGACAGACACACATACAAGTATCATTAGGAAACTAAATAAACCTCATGTCTGCTCGATTGATTTAAAAATTGTTATTTAGTGTACTTAGTTAGTGGATTTGAATTACAATCCACAAAGGGTACCGTGGAGTAAATAAGAAAAATAAACAACTCAAACTGGTTAAACGTACGGCTGAATCCTCTGTAAGACGGAATGGTAGCACAATCGTTTGTTTAAAGCAATAATGATTACAGACAGATAAACGGATAGAAGTTTACTATAAATAGCGTCCTCTGTACGCCTCTGCTCGCTCGGAGTTTAATGAAAGAGGCTGTTGTTTGATTAGACTGCTAGAAGTATTTGTAGGTCCTAACACAAGAAATAGCACGAAAGAGGCCGAAGAGCAATGTCAATCTAATTCCCTTTACCAATGTTTTGGAATGATACCCATTCCCCATTCTGTGTCATTCCAACATATTCTGTCACATATTATTCTGGACCATGAGGGAATATTTTTTGTTATTTGCAGCCCTTCATGACATCAAACACAATTAAACAAGAGTCGCCGACTTGGCATGTCACAATCCAAATGCGTCTACAAGACTACAACTCATTACAAAGACACAACTCTTGAGTCATTGTTGAAGTTAAGGAACAACTTCATTCACTCATCTGTAAAAAGGAAAAGGACTTAAATAGATTTAGGGAGACACAAAGGAAGTTTCTGCACTTATTTGACTTTGACTTCCATCTGATTTCAGTTGAATTCCCATTACTTCTCATTTTCATACTCCACCCACATTCAGTCCACTCGCTCACATCTTCACTCTCTCACTCCACCGATATTCTTCCTTTCCCACTACAAAACACTCCACAACAAATCTACAGGGTGTACTAATTAAACCATTACCCCCTGTTGAGGCATTAATGACCTGTTCCACCTGTGCCACATACCAGTATAAAAAACATCTATTTAAAAATGAATTGTGGGTTCAGGGTTCATAGCTATAGTCAACTGTGTGCTAATATCAACTTAGATGTATTGCAAGCCGGCACACGTGTGCAATCTAAATCAAAAATTTTAAAACTGTTGTGAGTGAGTCCTTCGAATTTTTATTAAGATAAAAATGCCAATAAGAGAGTCTAATACGGTTCATTTATATACTTTTAACTTAAACATGTACTCTGTAACTTCACGTACATGCACATTCTGTAAAGAGAATTGATTTTGATATTCTGTCCTACAAAGAGGTATTTAAAACGTACGAACTTCATTTAAATGGATTTTTTCGTCATTTAATAATTTTGCATTTACCAACAAAGCATCCAAAATCCCATTCATTTGATATTTCAGGGAGCATATGGTTGTAGCAAATTATGGACTGTTGTACAGATAATATGTAGTAAGAATGACATGCAATGACATCAAAGAAAAACAACGAAATGAAATGAACAGTGAAAGCAAGGCTGTTTACACAAAGACATATTCACAGAGTCATATGCAGAGTTAATTTTTCTGTTAGTTGAGATAGAATACAGAAATCATGGTAGATCTTAATAGTGGGAAAAAGACGCTGTTTCTAATATTGTATATTACTTTTTGGTAAAAAACTTGGTAGTAGTAGTGATGGAATTATTTAATTATGACAAACCCTGTAGATCTAAGGGTAGAAAGAGATATTAGAGAGATGCAATCTCTATATGTAATGCCGTACATCCAATCCCCAAGTCCCAACCCAATGCATTCTGATCTTGATGTATGTCTCAAGTATAGAGACTGAACTGGAAGCTCAACTCCCGATTGTACGCTGTTGTGTTCTTGTTTGTATTTATTCTGTTATACTCTGTTTGTGTACTGAAATAAAATGTCGAAACACAAGAAATAGCTACTGGCTACTGCTGCAAAAGAAAATCCCACGACCTTCTTCTCTGACTGCAGATCCTTTCAATCTCCAGTCTCCACTTTTCTTCAGAGTCGTCGGATTCTTTCCTCTTCTTCCCGTCTTGTCCGTATCATCCTCCTCCTGCTGCTACTACTGCTCTATAACCTACTTGCCTCTACATCCACATCCAACATCCGCAACCTCTTGAGGCCTTGAACTACTCTTTTACACACTGTCCCTTTTGGTTTAAAGTCAGACTTGCGAGGTTGCGTACAATTTTTAATCAAAAGTGCATTAAAAATAAAAATAAAATGAAACGCACGAAATAAAACCTTCATTTTTGCAAACTCTGAACTTTGCCTTGATGGAAAGTGAAATATTTCCTCTATAAACTCCCTTTATGTACCCATAATACATGCACTGACAAATTTCAACTAAAATTAACAGAGTTTGGAAGATTTAAATAACAAATAGGTACATATAGCGAATATTAGCATTTTAACAAGTACAATTCAGCGAAAATTTCCTGCTGGGAAATAAAAAGTTTCCTCAGAAACCAAAGAAGCAGCAGGAAGTGAAAAAGGAGTAGGAGAATAAATGTGTGGGAAAGATACGAGGTGTAGGATGTCCAAGGACTGTCTCAATGCGAGTTACAGCGTGCAATATAGTACTTGACTTTAATCTAATTCCTGGTAATAGAGATTAATTTGGGTCGGCGTTTTACAACCCAACCCAGCTTCTTCCTTAGATTTATGCATTTCTATTACCACCACCATCTCTTACAAAATTCAAATTTTTTGAGCCCATTATCGTAAACCCATATAGCCACAACCAAAATGCATGACTTATTTTCCAAGATATAAAACAGTCCTGCGAACTTTTATTGACTGACTGCATATGAAAATAGTTGAAGTTAAGAATGTCGAGAATGGCAATGAAGCTACTCTTTTCGAAAATCGATAAAAGTTAAATATGCAGCTGTATGTGTACTGTGTACAAAGATAATTATAGGTATACTGATCAATAAATTAACAAAAAAAGTTGTTAAATATGACAAAATGTTTTACGTAATATTAAAATGCTTTTGATTTCGAGTGATAGAAATTTTTGAAACTGAAATCTACAGATTGACAGAAAGTGCATTAGAGATTTAAGAAGAGAGGTGCATTTAAAAGGCGCTTAGGGCTTACATGAGACGTGGAGTACTTAAAGTACTTTTGTGTGTAATGTAAACGCACATGATATTATAAATATTTGCACTTGGTATAGTTATACGTACAATTACTAACAGTTAAGTTGGAGATGTGTGATGGTGCATGGTGATTAGTGTACGTGTTGTATTGTTGTGTGTAAAAGTAAGCGACAAGCTTGCGGTGTGTACGGTGCATGGCATGTTATGGAACGACAAGAATTAAAGGAGAATGGCGGAGAGAAGGGACTACCATTTAAGGCAGTGAAAAGCCATTGAGCACAAGATGTGAGTTCAATTATGATTGGCAATTACGAGGTAGAATAAGGACATGAGCATCGGGGAGTCAGTCGCTTTCCTCGTAAATCTGACAGCTAACAACTGCATTCACTCAAATTACATACACACAATAAATACATATTTAAAGTCAGCTAGTAGTAGTAACTAGTAAGAGTGAGAGTAACGAAGGTTAATAAAACGAAAACGAAAAACTATACTCATCATCATCGCAGACGCCGTGACGTCGTCCTTTGGCCGTCTTATATTCTCCTACTTCAACATGCAACACCATCAGGCTCCGAAAAGCCTAAAAGCGACCAACTAGTAAAACTAAATAAGATTTCTCAAAAAATGCTTGATAGTATATCTCTCTGCTCCATTGCATGTTGTGTTCCGAAATCATCAAGACAACTAGACACCACATCATCAACATCAAACCAATCTGCCATCTCTAATCTGTATAGCTATAACTAGCACATGAATAATAAATACACACATAAATATTGATTGCCATGTGAATTTATCCCAACTACCACAAATACTTCAATAATATAAATTATACCGCACCTGCATGCTCCTCAACAACCCACTACTGCTATAGAGGTGTAAACGGGTCGAGGTTTTCCAGCTCGAGCCAGCTATCAATTTTTCATTCTCCAAACTTATTGCGTCCATTTTACGGATAAGTTTAGAGTCTGTTTAAAGGTTGCTGTATATATAGTAGTACTTGGAATGACTTTAGTGAACGTATAGCAGTTTTGTCTTTTTTAAGCGAACGGTTCTTTAATTTCTTTTTATTGACTTTTCTGTGTGTTTCTTTCTGCTGACTTTACCTCGGGTGGGTGGAGAGATAGGGCAGGCTATTGCGAGAACATGTCGTATGACTTTGTTACAGGCTAATTTTTCTAGATAGGCAATAATAGTAATGGAGTGACGAGGAAAGTATTTTTGTATCATATTACAGATATATCAAATAAATGATTATTTATGTGCAGCATCTTCAGCAGTGCACTGTACACACCACAGGGGTTTTTGCTTTTGCTGACTCCGAGAATGTTTCATTGGATTGGAGAAGATTGTATGTGTCTTGTGTGTGTCAGTTGTGTGTATGCTGCCCCGTGTAGTTAGTACTGCTGCAAACTGCAAAGTATTTTATTGTATACTGTACTCCGTTGTTGCTGTTGTTGTGTAAAGGAGAAGAATGCGAATGGAGAGGACGAAGATGACATTCAGAGAGAGAAGGATCGCGTTGCCCACCTGTGCTGATAGGACGATAAGTATATAAAATATAAGTACACTTCTATTGTGCCATATACGAAGTTTGAAATCTCTGTTATTTCTTTGTTTACTTGTAATTTTCCTTTATGCCGTATATAGGTATAGGTCTTTTACGAGTATGGATATGGATATGAAGGTAGGTTGTGTCACTATCAGAATACTAACATTCACACGTAAGAAGAGTGTCATAGCTTATTGTTAAGTCGTCGGGGCTGTAAACAGGGAATGCGATGCGAGCGGAGAAAAATAAATGTTATAAGGGCAGCTTAGCACAACAACCGTAATAACTTCAATTCAGCCCTGGCTATAAAACACATCTCCACTTTTGGATGCGTCTTTCATGTAAATACTTAACTATGTAACTTTTAAGCTTAGCTACTAATACCCAAACCCATTCAACCATTTCCACATAAAGCCTCATTGCTTACATGCACTTAGACTCAGTATGCTCCATTAGAGTTAAGTCTCTACGTATTGTGCACTGTTTTCAATGCATTGATTCAAAAACTGATCACTGGTGAATTCTATATGTACCTGAAATAAATTGCACGTTAAATTCGTCCGTTATGTCATCTCATTTACTTGTGTCAATTTTTACGCCCACACAAGTCATATATTGACAAATGGCGATTGGGACTGGCTAAATTACACACTGGCATTAAATTTGACGCTGTGGAACAGGAAACTGAACAAACAAAATTTAGGTTTATATTGGAACCGCGGCATGAATTTCAGTTTTTGCGGTGAGTTAGCTAATAAATAGAAGATAGAGGCCCAAACGAAACGAATCTGAAACTGTTTCGACTAAAGACTCGTACTCAAAGAGTTCGCATTCTAGCGTGGAATACAATACAGACGAATGTTTCATGTGTTATATTTATGTTGTATGTGGGATAGATGTGATGTGTTACATAATATATTGCAGACTTGTGATACCAGGTGCACTCATGCTTATGCATAAATGTAAAGTGTAGACACTGTAAAATCCTCCAAATATGCCCACATAAGATAAATTGACTAGTTTTATCTTTATCTGTGATATAATAGTTGTCTCATACACAGCATATCTAGAAATGTCCCTATGACTCTCCAATTTCCTTAATGGATATCACACAGACTAATTATATTGAATTTTTTAAAAACTTTAGCTCAACAATACATGTAAATGCAATTGCATATATCTTAACACCAACCCAATGGTTTTCCAAACTCAATTCTACTCAAACATGAATAATTTGTAAGAAAGAATAATATGAGTAGGTTTTAGTACGGTATTTACTAGGCGCCTGCGCCTAAGTATATTAACCAGACATTTTTGTTCACCAATGGTGGTTTGTGAAAAGGAACTTGTAATACATAAAATTTCGAAATGACAATTTGTCAATCCAAGTTAACTTTTATAATGCACATTCTCTGTTTAAAAAAATGTAAAAAGGTTTAACATATTTGAATTTTCTAATTGTGTAAAATCTAACTTTTTCAATGGTTTACAATTTTCAAAAAAGCAAATTCTTTAGTCAGCTTTTTCAGAAATTATTCAGAAATTAGAAGCAAATTAATCAAGTAGTCAAAGAATTTACGATCCCTAATAAATTGCATGTTCACTTATTTCATTTTTGAATAAATTCAACCTATTATAGGCATGGTTTATTTTCTCATCCCCTTTGGATTTTTTGTTGAACGGACAGCTTTATTTTTTTCGGTCGAAGAACTAAAAAAGATTTGCATCAACCTAGTCACTACAACCGGCTCTAGAGGTTGTTCCACCAACGCAACTCGTGGGTGTCATCTTGACCCTTAATGTATAATACTTGAACAAAATCTAGAGCATTAAAATTGAAACTTTGGTCTTGAACCCCCAGAGAAGTACAAGATTCTTAAAGGAGACAAAGTCTCCAGCGCCCTCTTTCAAGCCTTGATATGTGGTCAATATTTTCGTATTTAAAACATAAGCGAGATTAGTAATTTCAAGGGAGGCTAACAAGTTACGGCGTTAAGACAAAGATTATGGTATTACCTGATTTTGAGAGCAGAGTCTGAATGTACTTGCAAAAGACGGCAAGAGAATGTAAATAAATTGTAGCGACACTTTTCTGTTGCTATTGCTCCTGTCTCACATCTCAACTAGGCAACAGTTGAATTAAAAACGCTTGTATTGTTTAAGCTCTCCTTGTGGTAGAAATTATGGCACTTTTAGTAATCCGCAACTAACATGAACAATAATATGAATCAGTTCAAAACAATTGGTCTCCCTGTTATTTTAAGTCTGTAAGTAAATGATTCTTCGGTATTAATTTCTGTGTGACTGAAACACTTTCTGGAAATGTGTACTGTTTGTTGTGTAATTGAGAGGGAGAATTACATTGGCAAGTGCGTTGGACTGTTGCGACGAGATAAAAATTAGTATTAGTTGTTTATCCACTCTGGCTGACAGGGAGACTGACAGTCTAAAAAGATTGGGTTTTCTCACAGACTGTTATTGGCTTTAGCCTATTGGTAGAAATGCCCTTGTGTGAGTAAGTAGCCAGGTCGGATATGTTGTTGGTGGTACGTGTGGAGCTTTAATGTTGAACGTAGCAGAATAATTATAATCACTTGGCATGCAATTAAAATGCAGTACTGTCAACAACTAGAAGGAATAAAAACAAAAGCACAAGGTTGTGTGGTGAGTTGGTTGTGTTTGGGAATGGGACGTGTGGATAATGACAATGAGTGAATTTTGTATGTGCTAATATTCCATGGATTTCAGAATTTGCAATGAGCAGAGGAGGAATTGGCGAGTTGTATGAGAGAGAAGAAGAAATCGACGCTAATCTATCGGCATCACTTGTTAATCAAAGACTGTGAGTAAGAGAACTGAGCTCATGTCAAGTCCAATGTCTAAGAGCAATTACTGATCAGCCGGTCTCTCAACGTTCTTCTGTCTCTGTCTCTATCTCCTCTTCTGGATAAAACATTAGGTCAGAGGAGACGTGTCCTCAGGGCGACTCTTACTCCCATGCAAACATTTTTTACAGCCACACTCTCAGGCTCCACTCTCCATCTCAAATCTTCTCAACTACCTCACTATGTGCAAGCCACTCAAACCCCAATTCAATGCATTACCTTATTATTTATTCATTCAATATTATCAAGTCTATACGAGTCAATCACTGCACTACTGCAAACATTCTATTCTTTCGTGTAACACAACATCGTACTAGATACTAAATGCAAGGTAATCATATTCTAATCGTCATCATAAACGCCGATTGTACCCAACATGTTCATACACAACATTAACATTCAATAGATTTGTGTTGAGGTTATTTTACAGTCACATCATTTTGTAACGAGAATCATACACATCTTCTGCTGCCACTTCCAAAATTGGTAGTGCATTGGTATGGTATGGTATGCCTTGTGTAGTAAAGCTATTCTATATTTCTATTTTACAAACCAATAAGTTTCTTAAAAATCACAAGAAAATTATCGCACAGAAAGGTGGACCTGTGAGATTTCGACTAAATTTACAAAGATAATAACTCTTCTGTTCTAAAGAAGCATATAGGTCGAAATAACGTCAAGTACGCATGTGAGGCATCAATCTAAAACGAAAAAGTCAAGAATGTAAATCCTTATGTCTTGACACAATTAATTCGTTACCTGACCCTGTGTATCCAACAAATGTCAATATAATCAGTATTTGGTGGGCTTTTACCTCCCTGCTGCAGCATGCGAAATATCCTCGGGTTTTCCATCCCATTGAATCCAGTACTGATTTTAAAATCTGTCAACCTAAATTGAACGAATTAATTCATATGCATTGATAATACTATAGGTAGAGATAACATAATGCTTTAATTTAAAAAAATGAGATTGAAAATTTACATTAGTTCAATCTACAGTTGACGATGGAATGATAAAATATCGTGTTCGCACATTCCACAACGGTGCTAGATCGTGCCATTTGTGCCCTAAAGTCGTGATGAGGCGAGTTACATCCTTCAATTTTATTTATACACGAGATTTATTGGTAATTTTTCCGGTCTGTCTAGACTCGAGTATTTAATTTGTAAAGTTTTGGTCTGCGTTATGGACGAGGTCGGGACTATACTTTACGCTAATCATAATATTATGGTACTCGTTCATAGTACTCAATTCGTTTCCTTTTGCCCCCATGCCCATGCCCAGAATGGGAATAATGGAGTAAATGAGAATGCAATTTATAGTTTGAAGAATTTAATGAACAGAAACAAAACCAAATTATTTTGTCCTCAACAGACTGTCCCAGAAGCATAAACCGCAAAAATACTGCGCACAAAATAGTTGTGTGAAACATTTATCAAGTTCTCTAGCGATTTTTACTTTTTTCAAACTAGGAATTGCGTATAAAATAGAAATTTCATTCCCACTCTTGCAATCGGCTCAACTTGCGTTTTGCTGTAACTTTATGACATGAGTTTTTATATGTTACAAATATAATTCCCCGACATATCGGACATTCTCTATTAAATGTGTGTAAATAAAATATAATTGTGTGTAAAAATAATATAGAGGGACTATTTGTCTGTTTGATGCACATTACAGAACGTAGTGCAGGGTGTTACTTAAGAATACTAAATGGCATTGGGTGAAATGCTTGACCAAAATGAGAAGAATGTTTTGGAATCGTAAATTCAGTCGGAATCGTACTTTCAACATTTATTTTATTGACATCAATTAATTTTTATGCACAACAGAGATACCTTAAGTGCTATATTGTATTAACTATTTATGAACTACTCTACATCTTTCTAGTTTCCCATCTAAACTTATCAATAGACATTCATGATGAGATTGCACATTTACATATCATGTTATTATAATGCCTAATCAGAAGACATTGAATGTGGTTGTGTCACGCCAAATCCTTAATGGTGGTTTGGACTGCGACTTTAGATACTTACATTAACATCTCTCAATTAAATTTATATCGGGTTCCTTAAATGCTTCTTACTTCTTGGTACATTGCAAGAAATAAAATTTAATTGTTGCGTGTGGAACATAAAATATATAACGAGTATTAAGAGTAAACTGATTGTGAGTAATAATATTGCAGTCTATAGATTATATAACATTTCAAAATAGTCCATTGCTAATGGTTATGTATTCTTCGCAGCAGAATAAAGATCGAACAGATTTTTACAGCAAATCCAAGAGATTTGCCATTAAAAATAAGAAAGTGCATTCAGAAGTATTCGGACAGTAGAACTGAAAGTTGCAGCTAAGTAGAACAGGACGAATCTTTATGCCTGATATAAAATAAATCGCTAGTAAAAGAGAAGACACATAAATCCTGGAAGAATGATAAAATGCATCATTACTTGATAACTGTGGGACTCGGGGACGCTAAAGAGTTCAAGTACTCTTCAGAATGAGCTCAATGTATGGCGGACAGGACAGGGTTCCGATTAAACCGGCTTTTTGCAACAAAAAGTCGTTTGAGCTGTTTTTGAACTTCTTATACAGATATACTACCTCCTACACATCCATATACTTCACTTGACACATGTATGTATGTGTAAACTAGAAAAGCCAGCTTAAGATGAGGTTTACATCTTTACGATGATTGTCATTATATTATTAGCAGAACTTTGATACACATCCAAACAAACTCTTTGAGGTTTATTTCCTAAAGAGAGCCTTTTCAGCGAAATCAATTCCTTTACATACCTAGTCAACAAAAATAAAGCTCTGCCAAGAACAACCGTCGTAAAGACTGAAACCCATGTAATCATGCAACCTTCAGCCGCCGGGAAAAACGGTTATTCGGAACACTGACGACAAAGCAGCAGCAGGAAGGAGCTAGGGTAAAAAACAAGAGTAATGTAGCAGGAACTGGACACAGGTGCCGACAAAACAGAAGAAGAGACGAAAGGTTAAGTGTTGTAATCAATTCTATTATCTGCATTCCACGATTTCCTTCTTACTGATTTTAAAAGCCATATTTTTCGCTTTTCGACACTGCTTAGTAGGCGAGTGCGAAAGAGTCTTGGAAGCCAAAGTACATTTTTGTATGTCCTTTCATGTCTCTGTCTGACAGTTGACAGAGTCAGAGAATTGAAGTTTTTCCAAACTTTCAGAGAACTATGGAAACTTTTGAAAATATATTTCTTGCAGTTTAACTGCTTATATTTGGGTTGCATAATTTTCTGCAACTTCTTAATAGTTATGGAGTAATTATTTTTTTGTGCACAAATTGTGTTATGACCTGAAAATATTGAAAGGAATATTTTCTCTGAATCCAAATGCAGGTTGATCTAAATTTCAAAATAATAAAATGCAAAGTTTTATCCGCTGCACTGGTATTATTTTGCTCTTTGTTGTGGAAGGAGCGACCCACGAAATGAATTCGTGGAATGCAGGAGGAGTGAAAGTTGAGCGTCTTCCGAGGAGAGAATAGAATTTCTTAATGTCCAACACGACGTGAAATCGATATGAAAAGAAAATGACAAGAAAGTGACTTTGTACATAACATTGAGTCATCTGGTATATGAGAGATGCTGCAGTATCCGGAGTACCTGGAGAACACACAGTTGGAGCAGAACAAGGGATGGCAGTGTACGGGAATGACAGCGAAACGGAGACGGGTTTATTATGTAATGACGGGAGTGAATGGGGCTCTACAATCTAAAACTATTTCGCCCGCTTTTGTGTCGGAGCATTTATATCATAAGGGAAATTGGCATTTGGTAAGGAGCACGTTGCGTTGGCATGATTGTTCCTTGTTCCTTCTATCTGACGGAGGAGTATTATAATAACACAGGTACCTATATGGAAATAGTCCTGCAGTGGGTGGAAGTGGAGTGGTTGGGACTCGGTGCTGACGGTGATGAAGACGCTAGTGTAGTGCAATGCATTAGGGAATTGATTGATGCTGGTAGGTTGAGTCAACCATCGGAATTCTCCTTAATGATCCCGATTCGTTTGGCAAGACGTTTGACTTTGGCAGCCACTTCCTCTTGGACGAGATTGAAGCTCATAGCAATGATGGCTAAGCCCAGCACCAAGTACAAGCAACAAACAATTAGCTGAGCGTGACCCTCCTTCGAGCCATCTGACTGGAGAGACCTGCCCGGCACATAATCACCCAGCCCAATTGTTGACAGAGTGATGAAACAAAAGTAAGCACTCTCCAGAAAATTCCAATCTTCCCACATGCTGAAAACAGTCGCCCCTACTAAAATATACACCACAACGAAAATAAGAACCAGGGATATGGGAACCCGTTGTTGCGGGGTGGGGGCAGTGGATCTGACAGGACTTGTTGGGCAATAGTCTTCTTCAGAAATAACTTCTTCCACGTCTACCAAATCTGGTCCGCTTTCGTGCAGCAAAGGGATTCTGGAAGGAGTGCCCTCTGCCAGTCTCAAGTGTCCTTGTTCCATTCCTGCACTCGTCCCTGCACTCCCGTTGTTTCCACGCTCGTACATTAAACTACAATCTCGACCAGCTGCTAATCCAGCAGAGGAAATGTCAATCACACTGTCGTCGTCACTGGACATTTCATCAATGGTTGAATCCGCGGATTGAATTTGTTGAATTACCCGCCTACTCCTTTCATCTTTGTTCACGGCCAAGTTATATTCGGCGCATTCAAGCAATACTTGTTTGGCGGCGGGGTCTAAATGTTTCAGCGCCCCCTTTTGCTTCCGGTGTGTTGAGGAAGGTCTGTGCAGTTGCGGATAAGAATGCTGAGGGTGGTCCTGAATTACCCGAGTTTCACATTTCATTGCCGCGACGGAGTATTTGACTTGAGTGGAGGAAGGTTCCAACTTGGACGAACCGGTGCGTTTGTGGACGGCTTTTCCTGACCTATTAATATCACTACCATTGGGATGGGAAGGACAGCAGGAGTGAGAGTAAGCAAACTTGAACGTGTTTGCCATCAACGTTCCTATATTCGAAAGCCAAAGGAGCATTAATGGAACTCCAATCACTGCGTAGAACATCGTCAATATCTTCCCGGAGGCAGTACGCGGAGCGGTATTTCCATAACCTGCAAAACATAAATAAAAGATTCAATATACTATATAGTGCGTGTCGGAAAGACTTGGAAGTTCTTCTACAGAATATCATGTCTCTCTGTCCCACGTCTTTTTTATACTTACAATTAGATTACTTTCAAAATCCATGAATTGCACGAAGGCTCTAAATCTAAACCCGGTTCCAGACACAAGACCATTCTCAGCGCACTGTTTATTGCACGTCCCATTACCCACTAGGGCAAACTGACACTTCCAGTATACACTGATTACACTATCCTTTTATCGTAAATCTAACCCGCTCGGCTCCACCAACTCCACAATACTCTGAAGAGTGCGTATGGAGCCACTACGGGTCGTATTTCCTTTATAGGGAAATTAAACTCGTCCTGACAATCGCACTATAAAATGGCTAATTTCCATTAAATGAGATGAAGTATGAGTTATATTTCACCACATAAAAGATTTACAATCAAGAATCTACATATTTCCATTAATAATAATATTTCCGTCGTATCTCTCCAAGTCTTTGCTGCTTTACCGCTGTTTCCTGCATGTACTTTTACTTCGGTATACATTCAACTTCTACATATCATATTTACATAAAGCAAGCCTCACTTAATTTATAAGCTGAAATGACCATGATAAATATGGTGCTTATTACTGACACGGTACTTATTCAAATCTCCCTTACGAAGTTATCATGCTGTCTCTTGATAATTGACGGTACGTGTGATTTCCAAATAATGCAATTTAAAACTTTGTGTAGGTAAAGTACCTGTTACGTAGATAGTTCCTCCTCATGCACATACATATGTGTAATTTATTCAGTTTGAAGTAAATGCAAATTGATGTACAGAATTTCGCTCCTCTGAAACTCGGATGAATGTACCTACGGAGTTTGTAAATTCTGTGGCAGTGACAGCTTCAAATTGATGCAAAGTGCGTGGCGTTTTCCGGAACAGAGATCACTTGCCATTTGCAAAACTCGTTTCTACTTGTAAAGCTGCCAGCTCTCTATTTATTAGTTTCCTAGCTTATGACACATATTATACGCATTCGGTGTTTCCTAAAACAAAATGGTAATTAATATATTTGTTTTTCTCTAAGGTCTTATGTTGTGGTTTCATGTTGCTGGTGACTGAAACCAAACTTATATATTAATTCTTTAAGCTAATTTGGGCCAAAGTACTACACGGTTCTAGTATAACTCTTTTGCTCGAGGCACTGGTTGTGTTTACACGGAGTTACTAGTCCAGGCTTGGAAATAAACATTGAAAAATTGCGAACCAGCTCCTTTATAGGCTTAAAATTAAACCCCTTAATAATTCATACTTCAATTACATAGAAAACAATATTATAAATTAATAATTATACTAAAGGTTTAGCTTCTTCCCATTTCCCACCCGAATAATACTGTATGTAGACTACAATGATAATTAGGGATTATAGCTTTACATAGAAATGCGTTCACTGTATCCATGTACCATGTATAGTACATATGGTTAAGAATTCAGTCAAACGTGTTTATTTTGATTCAATTTTCACTGTGATGTCGGTGTAACAGTACTTAACTCATAGTAGGCTTACTAAAGACCACTTCTTTGTTGAGGTATGCAAAGTACTCATGTTTACAAACAATATTATGATTGGAGCAATGATTTTTATTCATTGGGGAAACTGTGTCCCAAAATGAGCAATAAAAGGAGGCGGCATATTTGCACGGTCCCGAAGTAACATTTAGATGTTCGTGGAAGTATTCGGAGCATTCAGTGGAGACTGGAGACAATTATCCGTCGGAAGTTTTGTCTCTCTCTGTGCTGTATGGGGCAACACAACAGGGAGATCTGGTTTATGCTAATGGGCGTTTTGTAGATCACCTCTGGAAAAGAACATGCATGTGAACAAAGAAAATTAGTAAAGCTGAAAACATTAGTTTGCATGATACGGCGTTGGTGGAAAGTGAGTGAGTTGAGTTGGGCATCTGAAGTTGGGAATCTCGAAACAAAGAAGACTGGAGGCGAAAAATGAATGAGTGAAGTGAAATGAAGTCAAGTGAAGTGAAAGTCAAGTCACGTCAAGTGGAGCGAGGATGCGAAGAAAAAGAGATTTAAGTGGCTAATGGTAGTGAAGTGGGCTAAAGTGGGTTCGGGGAGATGTAGGCGACGACGGAGCGGAGTTTGCACAGCGTGGCTGTGGGTCGGAGCTGTGTATCTACAAATAAGATATTTTATGCAATAATGTAGAGGTACTTAGGTAGGTACGCTGATGTACTGAGGGCAATCTTAAGAAGCTTTCTAAGTAAAAGTCTGCCAGAAACTTGGGAATGATGTTTAGAAAGTTATCAAGTGTACAAAGTAATGAAAATGGGAGAGCTGGAGGATCTAAACAGATTCGTCGTTAATTCATCCCAGTCCTGTAGGAATTATTCATGGCAAATCGCTTTCATCTCTTCCCAACACCCCCAAGATACAAGTCTCAAGACTCTGCCTTTGCTTTACTCCAACAATTATTTAAGGAGATATTATTGTATGAAACTACGACAACCAATGCACAGGAAGCTTAGAAAAGATACACAATAACATCACACAACTTGTTCAACACAACGCTCTACCACTTCCTTTCAATCCTTTCAAAATATGACATCAACTCCCACACAACTTTGCAGTTCAGTAGCATTCCCGAAGAAATAATCAATTCCAGCCTCCTTTCATACCTACAACAGTTTTCCTGAATGTCAATTATTTCTATCAATGAACTTAATTAAAATATTCCATAATTCATTAAATATTTCTAAGGAAGCGCTCTGTTTTGATGTCAATTATAAAGAACCAGAAGATACCGCCCTATAAATACCTTCACCTACATGCATACCTAATACAGATATGCGGTAGTAACCTTTTCAGATGATACACACGAAGGTTTATACTTCTAACTAAAAATTAATTATAATTATACTGCATTCCATCCTCTCTGCTCCATTTTACTTCGTACTCTTTTCAAATAAATCCAGAGATAAGAAAGAGAGAGTAAACGCTAAAATGAATTAAACATAAATTTAAACTTTTTTCTCTGACAAAGTTTCTTCTATTTTTCCCCAGCAAATTGCCTACTTTTAAGTAGAAGAAAATTTGTTAATATTGACTCTTTAACTTCAGAGGTTGTTGAGAAAGTTCATTATTATTTGGAATAAAAAATGTTAAACCTTCTAATCGCTAAATAACTAATAAATAATTTTCTAACAGCCGCAGCCGCAATGCTTAGAGTCAACAGCCGTTAGGTAAAAACAAAGCTGCTAAGAGCGGCAATATTTTACAAAATTATTGCAATTATTGCGAGTGCAATTTTCGGTTCTAACTTTTCATCTATTTGTATGTAAAACGTGTAAAACTCTATGTAACTAAATTTCTAGAAGAAAAATTTGATTCAATTTAATTCGATGTAATTTAATTAAAAAAATATTAGTCTAAAAATGTATTTTATTGGCGCATTGTTGCATTTTTAGTAAATATGAAATAATACAGCAACTTGGCATTATTAAAGTATATGGAATCTCAGCTCAAGCTCTATCCTTCCAACAGAAAATTCGGTACATTTCCACTTGGGGAAGGGAAATGTAAAAATGAAACAGAAAGAGCAAAAAAGTAATGAATTTTAAAAAAGCATGCTCTTTTACTTACTTCGATTCTATTTTGTTCTCTGAGATAAGAAGGAAAGACCACGTGTGTATTTATCTTTCAATTCTTTGCTCATTACTAGAATCCACAGAAATATAAAAGAACTTAAATTTTGTATCAAACTTAAAGTTTACTTAACTAATTACCTACTTCCAATACATTTAGAAGCAATAAATATTGAGTTAAATGTAAATGTACTTACTAAATAGTCAAAGTATTATTTAATCACAGTGAGTTGCGTTTATTGAGGAAACTTAAGCAACTGAAACAGATACAGACAGTTTCATTTTGTCTGAAATGTTAGCCATGACCAAAATGACCATATAAATAGTATCGGTATATGGATGAACAGTGTAAAGAAGAGCTCTATAATGATAGTGCTTTAACTGAGGCTTCTAATTTCCTAAGCCATATTAAATACACAGTCGGAAACTTTAGTTGGATGCTCACCGGATTTATGAATCTGTAAGATGTAGTAGCTACGAAATTAAAACCTTTTTATTTATACTGCCGGAAAAATACTTGGGAGAACATGATGGATAAATCCACGTCAGTATTTGCAGTCTATGTTCATTTTGTGATATCCTGAATATCCTCTTTACAAAGTTTCTGCTAATAGGAAGACAAGTAAGATGTTATTAGAAGGAAGTGAGGGGGAGACTGTTGCAGATGAGAATACCATTCAATTTCATCCAGTCAGACGGAGCAAAGAGATTTTTAATGTGACTGATGAGAGTTCGTAGGAAATGAATGGGAAAGGCGAAAGGCACGTTGCTGCAGCAGAAGTAAGTGATTGACTTCATACTTGATTCTACACTATACACTAACAATAAGTAGAATAGCAAGAGCAACTTGCTTAATTTGCTTTCTACGTGGCTCTCTTTATGTATCTCTTCCCAAAAACGTGCTACACACAACGTATAAATAAAATAGTAATAACAGTACAGAAAGCTGCAACCTTTTGCCTCTCATTTCAGTCCAGTTGCTGTAGAACTTAAATTTACTCTGCTCAAGACATGCACGGGTAGAGGTAAATAAGGTTCATCATAACCATCATGAACCGAACATTAAACGATCTGTGCTGCTCAATTTAATTTAAAATTCAAATCATTTCGGTTCAACTGTAATAGTATATGTTCTCATTTCGATTTCAGTTTCTAATTTGCTTTAGTTATAGGTTAAATAAAAATTGAGGATGTAATTGTATACATTTTACAGTTCATTCTCAAGTAGGAGTGTTAAATGCGTGGGTGTACGTTGAAAGGATTGAAGCCTTATACTTTAATAAGTTAAGCAAGACGGACGACTTAAGTTTTAGAAAGTTTTCTTTTTGTTTTTGAAATTGGGAGAGTTAAAGTTGAAATGGATAGCCCTTGACATGTGCTCCCCACAAAACGTCTCCAGAAGGGACTGCATGAACTCACTAAAAGGGGAATTTTTGCTTTGCTCATTTTTGGTTGTGTAAAGTGGGAAAATTGTGTGGAAGTGGAGTAAATGGAAGTATTTGGGGCACGTAAATGATTCGGAGTAGGTATTGGGCCTTAAAGCGTTGGTGTGCGAAACAGTGTGTTGGTAATCGCAATAATAGAGTTTGAAGATGAAGTGAAGTAATCTATGGCCCATGCTGCGCGTTGAGCTAATATCCTCGGTGTGTGAAGAGTGTGGGTCGGAGAGCGACAGAGAGAATGGGAACGAACGATGAATTTCTGCACTCAAGTGAGTCGGAACATCGGCAATGTTAAGCGCTTCACACACCGGGGGGATAGTCGGATACTTCGGTCGGTAATATATTTTGAACGTATAACTACAATAATGTAAGCTCGTAAGTGGAGTCAACTACAACTTTACAGCTCACAACTTTATTTTACGCTTAGCCCTTACTCGTTATACAGATACAGAGCCACACGAGAAGCAGAGGAGCAGCAGTCTCCGAAGAACTATATTTCTCCGATATATATAGGAAGTAGTTACTTGCAGACTCTTACTTCCTACTAAAAACATTTCTCCTCAGCTCACTTCGATAGTTAAAACTTGCAGTGTACGATTCCTTCGGATGAAATGACAAGTTTTTTCTTATTTTCTCTCATTCTGCTTCCAACGAGTATTACGTATGGAGAAGTAAGTGGTCGTAGCTGCAGCAGCTCTGCTAAATTTTCATTATTCCCCACTTCCAGAGTATACATTTAGATGTAACGTTATATCTGCTCCTACTTCACTTACAACGACTTCTATTTGATTCATTCTTAATTCATACTGCCTATACACTTGTCCTGGTTAGTTACTCCACTACAATTGGCACACTGGATCTTTAATGTTTTATTTCATGCAAGATATCGTAGTGCCCAAACTTACTTAACTTACTTTACACTTACTCACCCATGTTTTATTACACCATGTATATTATCTCCAGTCTCCAGTGTACTATGCACACTGTGCATACAGCTCAGATTTTCAACTACGAGTTAAGGTTGACTCGGGGCTGGAGAAACAGCCTTAAATAAAGAATCTAGTACTTCACTTTCACATGTCATCTCCAAAAATCCTATCAAACCAAGCATTTCTTCCAACAAACATTTCTCACCATGCTCCAATCCCATCACTTCACTTTTATAATGTACCATTCTTTACACGTGTCTCGATAGAAGAATGAATTTCAATTATAGTACATAAAAGGCAAAATTAGAGCGGACACGCTTGATTAATCTGAAACTATGTGGGGAAAAGAAGAAAGCGGGTAGTAACATTTTAAGACAGACAGATTTCGACCGGTTTGAAATATCTCATCTGCTATAATTATTATAAGTCATCTGTATTTTCAATTAGGCGAGTATATACGCCAGTACTAGAATCCATGTCAATGCATGATGCCCCTATCTGGCTCGAGTAAACTAAATTATAGACTTGGTGAACAAATACATTTAATGGGTTAAACTAAACACTGATCAATCATTAGTTACCGTTCATCCTTGATAAGTAAACAGACTCATTTCCCCGTTCTCCTTGCTCAGATCTTTGTGTACAAAGCATTATAATATTCATTGTGTGGAGAATAGAGAAAGCATTTTGAGTTATGCCGTGGCTCCGAATGTGCTGTGGCAGAAACTGTTTTGAATCGTGCCATGCGTGAAATGCATTCCATTTCATTCGCTTTCTCTCCATTATTTTACATTTCACTATGCAGTCTTTCAAGTGCAACAGTGCAAGTGTGTCAAACCAATACCATGTTATTGCTACTCCTTCCAACTTAACACATAAAGAAACATCCGCTTTTATTACTTACGTGCTATACGCCATGCTGCAGATCAGGACCCACAAACGGGCACAATTTAACATTCTCTTATACTTTAGCAGGCAATGGAGGAGGAGAAGGAAGGGGTGGGTATGTCTAGCTTCTATTTACGTACACTTTGAAGACCTCCGCAGATAATGGCTTGTAAATAGCAGGGAAAACTTATTGCTAGTATTTTCCTAGTTCCCGGGTGATATCCTTATGGAGGACTTCTGCAAATGCCTAGACAGGAGACACGTCCAACTATTATCAAACTATTGTTGTATTATTAATAGCAACGGGTTCATGCATCTCTTTGCATTCATTGCATAATATTATTATGCCTCTAATTATTTAGTGGCAGCTTTGTGACACCGAAAACGGCAAATGTCACAAAGTTTGCCTTGTGTGAGTCTATTATGAAATCCAATTAGAAGATAGATATCTGCCAAACCTGATACAGTTAAACAAACCAAAGTTCCCAAGTTGCTAACCGATAATTTGATTCATTGGTTAGCTCTACCTCTACTGGTAAGAGAGAAAGCATATAATAAATCTGATTTATGTATATGCAGAAATGAATGTTTCTGTGTTGTGATCAGATATAAATGCATGGATCGTGAATAAAATATCATGTGACATTACATTGTGTTGCTGTAGGAAATGTTGAAAATTGAGCCGTGTGTTGTAAAGTTAATAGTATGCAGTAATGATACATATGGAATGGCATTTTCCAGTATTGTAAATGTACATGACAGCACTGATTGTAGCTGAGGGAGGGTTTCTTTTCATTGATCTTCAGGAAGTTTCATATTACTGTGCCATTGCATACATACATATTTATCACACATAAAGAGGGTAATGTCGTGCAAATATATTACATATGTAAAACTGGGTCATAACGCATTCAAAGCAAGTAAAATGTAATAAATGTATTGTGTAAGTAATGTACATTAAAAAGGTAGAGAAGACTCTACACAAAAAATGTTACGTATTTCCAAGAAAGTATTAATTTTGTCATTCTTCCCTCTCCATGACGTCCTTCACTCTTTCTCTATTCTGCCTTGTTTCTTATTTGCATTTCTCGAATGGTGCAAGCATTATTGCCGATTTTTATTCACCGTGAATAGCTTGTCATGATGAATAAAAATCGTGACAGGAATCATTTTCGCAACATCGCCAAATTTCAAAGGAAAAAATGGAAGAAATGGATACCTAAGTAAATTTTAAACCCACATAACCTTTACTCCAACTACCAAGAGTCGCAGTTCAAAAATTGGAGATAGTCGTATAAATAATCCGAAAATTTAAAAAAGGTGCAGATTAAAGTTTAAGTAGTTAGTTTAAGAGAAGTTAAACCAACTAGTATTTATCGAACGAAATTTTATATCAGGATTCTTACGATGGAAAAAATGCAATCAAAAACCAAAAAATTGTTTATTTCCAAACAGGCATTAATTTTCCCTTTACAAATAGAAACCGCCTATAAGTTTACTTTTCTAAAAAATGACAACTGTATAGAAGTTCTGCCCTTGTACAGGAAAGTGACAAAACAAAACAATATGCATGGAAAAATTATTATTCAAAGAAATTGCTTGAAACAAATATGAAATTTAAAACCTGGTGATTATTGCGTTAAAATATGAAAGAGTCGAGGTTTGAACAATATTTTGTGGTGAGTACGGAAAGCGATAGCAGTAGGCTAGAACTACTCCAGATGTTATAGGAGGCGAAATAATGTTGAATGGCCAGGTCAACAACTGAAAGCAACCGCAGCACTGGAAGATCTTAGGATTCGCATAGATATTTCTGGTGTCACGATTGACACCCGATCCACAGTGGAAATTCATGATCTGAATAAATCATCCTGTGTAAGTAGTTCGGGGACGCCCATAGCTCAGATTCTTTTGGTTACTTCTCTGACATGACTTACTATTAGCTCCAATTCCGAGATGAGTACATTTGTAGTTTACAAGTGCAGTATATTAGATATATGCAGAGCTACACGCATACACACTCTATAAGAAAATGCAAACCACAGGAGAAGAGAGAACTCACACACGAAATACTTTCATCTCTCTCGCACTGCCTTTGCCTTTGCCTCTGTAATTGTAACTCTTTGCTTTCGCACTGAAAGCGCATCCGATATCCGACGCTGCACCAACCCGTATCGTTTTCCATCATCTCTCCCGGCTTACGACATAATATTACGTATTAGCTTTCAATGCTTCTTTAGCCTTCACAGCTACAGGAAGGAACTCTCACTAGAATAAGGCAGAGAAATATGGAGAAAGGAAAACAGCATACTCCGTAGGGAGCTTGTAATATCACTTCTTCGGCTTCATCAATGGAGGCTTACAACCCCTACTCCGCGTTTCCCAGCACCCAACTCCACATTTCGGGGCTTTGTTCTTTCATAAGAATTTGACGAGTCTTCGTCCGAAAAACAATCGTGTTTTGTAAATAAATAAAGATAAATATCATTTCATGCTTAGCAAATATGTACTAAAACTCCGCTGTAATATAAGTCCTCCCAGTATCAAAATAAATTAAATTCGATCATTTTATTATGTAACTGTTTCATGGCAGATTTTACGACCCGGCTTTATGCTTGCCCACTGGACCTGGCAGGTCTACCATTCCTATCATCATTTTCTCATTTCACATAGTCGCTTGGGACCTTTGTGCTTTAAAAACTCTACATTTTCGCATTTCATTTCATCTTTTGATAATTTTCGGCTTTAAAAACCTTTCTGTAGTGCCTTTGATTTAATTTATTTACAGATAACACCATCAATGTTTTAATCTCTACCGAAGCTGTATAAAAGCGTCTCCGTTGTAAATACACTTCAATGTCTATCTATATCTTTATGCAGCTTTTCGTAATTTAACGGGACGACTAAATAGTGAACAGTATATTTGTTGGTCAACGTAAATTAAGTAGTATTGGTACTTCCCGAAAATAATAGAAGAATATATTTAGATATATTTTATGTTAAAGATTTTCAACCTTTTGTATAATTTTATAGTGCTATGTTAACGTGCCCCATCATCTACTATTAAAATGTCAGTACACTTTTACTTTTGACACTCTTCGGCTTCTAATTCCAACTTATGCCTTAGAGCTGGGGAATTTTAATTAAAATCAAGGTTTTAATTTAAGTGCGACTATTATTGTACATATAGGACTATTGACATTAGTAGAAAAAAGTTTACCAATGGTTGTGATGATGCTGACAGAGTACAACAAAGCTCCACTGAAACTCCATTGCCGTTCTACATCTCGCAAACCTCCTCCGTCGTAGCCATCTCTTCTGGCAGCCAACGCAACAATCGCCTCAAAATTTCGAAGTTCCTGCTCCACGGCTGCCGTCCAGTTCAATTCATAGAGTACATTAAATTGCTCTACAATCAACCATAAGAAAAAACAAACAATCAAATTCCAAAAACCGGAACACTCAATTACATAAAACATGATGGAACATTGCACTTGTGCGTTAGGTAGGTAGGTCTACTGTCGGGTACTTTCCACGGGTACTCCGCATCCAAAAAAACTATTATTTACCACATGCGATTTATCCGTGCACTTCCCAGGGAGGAATTATGACTTTTAAACATCAGATCAGTTTGGATGGAATGGAAACTTGTCTCACTCTTATTGTCAGACGGTATTTCTAAAGCCAGCCACCTTAAAGCTTCAACTTTCATTCTCTTTCTCGCTTTCTCTGTAAAACTTAGTTCTTTGCGATTAAATCCTCATCTACTGAAGTGCGATGGATCTTCTTGGCATTGATTTCTTGGCTATCTGAGATTGATGTGTTTGAGAAAACCCGTGGGACAGACTGACTTCTTTTCCACTACTCACACTTCCCGTCTTTCACTCTTCTTCGACAAGCTAAATGTACAGCTTTCCTTCTTAGTGCCAACTTAAGTGAAACTGAGACTCCAACTTACTTTCTCTTCAAATCCCAAACCAAGCATGTAGATGTAATGTGTATTGTACAAACGCAGAGCTTCTGTTTCTCATCCCGTCTCTCTCCCATATAAAACTATCTTTTACACGATTCATGACTTCTACATTTTCCACCGAAACACGTTGTTGTTATTCATAGCAAAATACCCTGGCAGAAAGTCTTACGTCTAGAGACAGCTAAGACCGACTGGCTACAGAAAAGTGCCCCCTCCCCCGGCAAACCACTTGGGAGTCCAACCAATAACCAGATCATTTTTCACATGCAAAAGGCCACGTTTTTTTGAATGTCCAATCTCATCATACAAAGAAAGAACCACATAGAATTATGGCGCTGTGCCCTTCGTTTCATTTACATGGAAAGTCAATTTAAACGCATAAACTCACACGTAGATAATTTATTGAGTAGGGCACTGAGAACGCTTCCATGTACAGTGCCGTTTGAGCTCCATAGGCCACAAAAGTTTAGTTTTAGGACAAAAGGAAATTTCTGTGGAAATTTTGAAGGCAACAAACTTCGAGATGTCGTTTCAGGAAAGTTGTGTGAAGGATGATAATGATATGGCTGTTATTGGAAAAAATAAAAGGACATACCTAAATAGGATTTGGGTTGGGGCTTATATTTCAAAATGAATATCCAATCACCATTTGGGAGCCAGCGGTAGAATTACCAGTTTTGCATGACAATGATCAATTAAGGGGTAAAATGACATTTCTGAAAATTTTGTCAAATGTTGAGACAGCTAATTGCATAAAATGAAAATGTTGATAAACATTTCAAAATAAATAACTCAGAATAGTGGTAGAAAATCCAGCTTTTCTTGAAAAGCCTTACAAAATTGTTTGGTTCCCGATATGCGTTTCCACCTCTAAGCAGAGCATGGATATTTCTGACAGATGTGTAGGTAATTTAGTGAAAGCCGACTAGCTTATTCTCGTTTGTAAGCACACCACTCGTAGTATAGATTATAGTGTACAGATAAACCTCGCGATTTGAAAACTAGCTAGCTCTCTCTTGGATATTTTTGTTTATTACGAAGAGCTCAAAGAAGACTTGAGTAGAAGCCTACCTAAGTCATATGTTCATAATTAGATTTTAAAGGTTAAGACGAAGACTGCTCACATAACTCCGGCTCAAGACAATATTTTATCCATAAAGTACAGGAATGAAACTAACCAACCAAATATCTGCACTTTAGACAAAAGGATAATGTGCATGGAGTAGAAACAGTGCAACAGAAAGTATCTGCAAGTCGCCCTCCGATTGCTACCTTTCTGGCGATGAAAGTAAAGTCGTATAGGTAAGTATTTACATATCTACACTATAAAAATGAGAAATGGAGTAACGAATGTACAGCGGTGCATACCTTCACAGTGTTTCCAGATATATTGCTACAAAAAGACAGACTAAACACGACACGTTGCGCACAACGTATTTACTTGAAGTTCTGCCTGTGATACATTATGTGCAATATAGCACCCCTAATGTATATAATATACGGAGGTATCAGTCTTCCATTTGCTCTCCGTTGCAAATAACATAAAATACATAAATAATGAAAGGAGAGAAACAAGTTCTTCAGAAAGAACCCAATAATATATTGTGTACACCGTCCTGCACTCGTGTACAGCACACCATCACATCCAACCGGAGCAGAACACAGAAATACCAGACGACTCGGATGCTGTTTGAGTGTGGCACAGATGCAGTGCAATTTACAATACACGACTGACACGAGTAGAAATGTAGTCGGGCGGTGTAGTACGTATGTAGTAGTCGTATGTGCAGGCATTTGTCTGCTAATCCCGGTTTCCAACATATTTACAATGAAAAAAGAGGGTAATGCGACAAAAAAGATGTAAAAAAGATAAAAAGAGTCAGAAGAAATGTTTACCTGTGATATTCCATAATTCGTCAACATATTGCTGTCTTATTTGCCTGAAAGTAGTCGTCCAATTTTTGGATTTATGGTCCCTTTGCTCCATTTCATATCCAGACTCAAGTCTTTCAAACAGAGCAGCCCCCACAATGGCATAGCTCACAATGAGAACGCAGAGCCCAATATGAGAAAACAAATGAGCCAAAAAGGTTCTCAAACAGTTTTTCACCCTTGCTGGACTGCACTTGGACTGGGATTTGGATGGCCCCATGATAATTTCCTCTCACAGTCGCTTCACAGTTCTCTTTATGTGTCACTCCACTATTCACGCTGCCATCGCCTTCCAACACAGCCAAACTTCCGTTTCTTTCGATTTCTCCGAAAGCAGTGTCTAAAAAACAACTTGCAGAAGAAAAACAACTGTCACAGTATCTACACACGAAGCTGTCACTCTTATTTGCATGTTCCAATTCTGTGTGTCGTTCTGCGTTAGTATTTCCAGAAAAGGAGCCAGCACAGTCGCTAAGAGAATCCTTTAAATTCCAATTCCACTCCGAGGATGATTCGGATAAAGTGAAATAAGACAATGTCATCAACGAATGGATTAAATGTGTTTCACAGAGAGCCTGACGTCTCACACAGCCAACTCTGTTTGTACACATGAAGACGGAGGATCAACAAGACGCACCGACGAGTGATCCTACCCGGAGCGAGTCCCTCAGACTAATGCCAATCTTTCAGCAGGAGCAACATTCTCATGTTGGCCATAACCAAAGGAAACGAAAGGTTTCTCTCAGCCTCTTTCACATTCCACAATTCACACTGCCACATTTGACACTGGAAGAATCCTCTTCCATGCATTTCGGAGCTTTCTCCTCGGCTACTACTACTACTGCTGCCTGGCACACTCGCTCCTGCTCCTTCCTTCCACAAACCCATCCTCCGTTGAATTCATGCGAAAAGGATGGACAGGGAAATTTGAGCTGAGGCAAACATTGAGCGGACACGGTGCGTGCGTCTGCGACCGTCTGCCTTCTGTGGTTCTAATATCTCTCTACGAAATGCAGACTGTGCAACTCTCGCCGCTTTCTCCTCACTTTCCCTTCAGCTATCTCCTTCAAATGTCAACTCACTCTGCAATGCAAAGACCGAATTCCTTTCCCCTACTGCCACTGCTCCCTCCGATCCGCCACTACTCGCGCCGTGTTATTTTATTACATTCTTTTCTACCTGAATAGTCCACAACACAAAACACTCTCCAGTCTCTCCACTCCTCCACGCTCACCCAGGACTTCTGCCGTTACTTCTGCCATTAGCAGAGATACAGACCATTAGTATATCTTCCTCTCTACCTTGTGCCGTCTTCTGACTCCGTTGACCCGAGTCCACTGGCAAAAGTCTTCTCTTCTTCGCAGGCTCTAATAAAGTTGCTCTACTTCCTTCCTCACGATCAGCTCTCTTTCCTTGCACTTTGCAAACGGAAGAAAGCACGGGTTTGTCTGCAGTTGTAAAGTTGCAGTACACTTTCACCTACACCTTCACTCCTGTCATGTGAGCAAGCCAAATGTATTCATTTGTTTATCTAAGACGTCTTGGAGTCGGTACACAGCCTAATGCAGGAGAGGGGAGCCGTAATGCATCTGAAAGTGAAATCCTCACGTCACATCCACATACGGCTGCAGGAATGTGGGATTGAAATGCCAAGTAAAATGCCGAGTACCTGTACACTTAATATTATGGAGGTACTAACAAATGCATTTACATTATATTTCCACTCTACTGTCTGTACGAATGACTAGAACATATTTTACATTTTCCTTTGAACATGTCGATGCTTTTTCCTAAAGCCGCTCTCTCAATGTCAGTTCTTCAGCTCTCGAGCAGGATCTGCCTCCCCAGTCCACCGATATTAACACAAATGCAGTCGAAAGAAGCATCGTCTGCATTTCTACCCACTACAACTGACATAAGACACAAACACAACTCCAGAACTCTATATTCTTCCACCATACTGTCAAAATGCTCTACAATATATCCCAAACTCCATTATAGCAACTAGAATGCGTTTAGGTAGCCGCTCTCGGGCTGCTAGAACTATTGCTCTTCACTTCATACGTACAATCCTCCATCATTACTCACGGAGGTGCTGGCGTTGCAGGTAGCAAAAGGTGAGCTGGAAAAGAAATGAAATATTTCTGCTTTTGTCCGTACCGTCAAACGTGTTTGTGTAGTCAAACCTAATGTGCCATGCTTTAGGGCAGCTTACACTTACTTAAGACTACCAGGTCTCTCAGACTTCCAGAAACATCCAAAAAGGCCAACACATTTTTTAGCCTGGAGAGAATCAAGACTTTTTCTACTTTGAACATATAATAAATAGCCCTAGATTTAATATATATACCATAAGTCAACAGTTGAAGCAAGCTGTCAGTCACATCCGGTTAGGTATCGGGTACTGCGCATGCGCGTATTCTACTTCCATACGATCCTGCTGAGTTATGAATTAAATTAGTAAATAAATGTTGTGTGATTGTGTGCGTTGATACTGTAAATGCGGCAGACAGTCTTTTCAATGATTGGATTATTCAGGATTGGTTGTCAACTGTCATTTTTGATTTGAGCTTCGGTGACATTTTTCATTGGTTGTCGTCGCTGTCGTATTCTGAGGCATCTGAGGGCTTGCGACAGCTTGCTTCAATTTGCTGACTTCAAGTTTGTGTATCAAACCCAGACGTGCACCTTCAAAGCATTCTACGTTTTAATCCTATAAAAGCCCGTCTCTGAGACAAAGGACGTTAATGTAAGCTGGGTCTCTAATAGTACACACCGGGTATATGCACAGAAACATTTGAATTGTTGTACTACTTTCATTTTACGAGATAATCTCATTATACCACAGTAAAAGGATTCTGGATAAAATTTCATTACGATAATCATGCAGTTTTCAATTTAAATTGAGGATGTGGAGGTATTGTGACCTGAATTCATAGAATGCGTCTCAGCATTATTATCTGCACTAAACATGTAATACACTGTAATTTACTATCGAAAATAGTAAATTACAAATATCAATCTTTGGAAAGAGATGTTCGAGCCGCATTTATCCACCTATTGTCGTAATTTAATTTAATAATACCCAAGTGAATATAAAAATAATTATATGCGTATAAGCAACTTCGAATATTTTATTTTAAACCATATCGCACGTAGAATTCCTTTTCTAATCTAATAAAATCCGTTCTTGCCTCGTCTTTTCAACATATTATGAGTCTTCTTCTTCTGCTGTATTAAAATCATGTATGGACTAGTCTCACTCTTACCAGCAAAACTTATGTCTCCATTTTGGATGTAGACAAACCAGGTTCCAAAATCAAAATTTCGCGGATTTTTTAAAAGACTGGGATTTATTTCGTGAGTGAAGCGAAAGAGTGGGTTTTATCCGGCAGACGTAACTAAGTAAGCCTACGAGCCTTTTGGATGAATGAATGGTGGATTAGAGTGGGTGAGATGTAGGTGTATTAAAGGTGGATGAATGTAGTGACTGGACTGGTGTGGAACAAAGGCTTTGTGTGTCATGCTTGGAGAGTGTGTGGGTTTGAAAGTTTGGGTCTGATGTAGTCGCTGTCGTTGTAGTGGCTGCCATCACCATTCCGCACTCACATCAAATCTTCTTGTAATGTGAATTGCATTAGTGTCTTTCAGGAACAAATGATACGGACTTTATTCGTTCAGAGTTAGAGTTTTGTTGAGTTATTGAGTTACAGCAATGCTCTCACTGTTCACTTTACTTTCGTCTTCGTCCAACTCAAACCCACTTCATAAACAACGCCAGGTCTGCAGTTAACATTTTAGTCTAGACAAAACGGAATGAACCAGATGAACTACAATTTCCCAACTACTTCTCCACTCTGTCTCTCTCATCGCCAAAAAGAGAGCAGAATTTCACATGCAAATATTTGAAGCTAAAAGAAGACTCGTACAATTTTCTCGTTCATCTTCTCTGAGGGACTAATAATATGAGAAAATTTTTCAACTGTCACTTCTATTTTCCTCAATGAAATAGTAAAATAGGCTCCACCCAAAAACTCTTCTTTGGCTCAGTATAGCTGAGATCCAATCGCAATTTGTAACCACAGGTTCTCTCAGTTCTCTGCCCAGTGATATCGATACTCTTCTCAGTGAGTCTTCTCAGTCTTCTGCCATGAGAAACTTTAAGTGAGGTGCTCGAAACAATTTTTATAGTCAGTCGACTTTACTGCTGTCACTTTCACTAAAAAACTTGCCCAGAGAAAGTCAATTTTTTCCTTCTTCTTCTCAGGCACACCAAAATAATATTATTAAGGCGCCGGGCATATCCTTTCAGTGTTACAAAGGCTGCTTCCTTTACAAGTACAGCAAAATTCGACCTACAAGAGTTTGCATAACTTTTCAGTCGTAGTAGATATTGGTATGAATTTCCGACATTCAGATCTGATCAGAAAATAAAAGTAGTCTCCTCATTATTTTATTTTTTGATTCGGGTTTTCAGTGGTAATTCTACAACTAATAGATAGACACTTGAACAGTTGTATCGAGTGAACCATAAATGTGAAAGTACTGAAAGGAAAGTTGCCCATTCTGTATTCTGAAGTTCTTTAAGCAGCTCAGAAGTCTCTTTAGCCAAGCAAACATGTTTCCCAGTTCGCTGGTGAGAGACTAAGCCCATATAGAGAATTTTATGCATTTGCTCAAAATTCAATAGTGTGTAAGTTGTAAATCTCCCCAAGTACATAAAAGTCAAACTTATGAGATATTATGATGATTGATGATTATATCAATTCATTATTCATGTATTCGTATCAGTTTATGTATTCGTATCGTGCTAAAACATTTAAAACCGCTAAACCCGGAAGACTGACTTAACATTTCAGGGTATAACAATCACTAACAGAAAACACTACCGCTACACCACAACAGGAAAGAATGATTGAATTATTAATTGCTACTATCGGTAAAGAGGAACGGCGAATAGAGAAATGGAAAAAGGAATACATTGTGTTTTGCAATAAGCGTTTCTTTTTGTGACTTAACCGAATGGTAAATTGACCTAGTTACCCAAAATAATTAAATATTCATTCTTGTTAACATCAGGAGCCCTGTTGTTTTAAAGAAAGAACCTGAGATTATTGTGTTTCTCTGTTCTTTGGAACATCACTCGCAAATAGCGTCGGTTGGCCTAGAGCTTGGGAACAGAGTGGAATCGATAGAACATTGTTCTCTAACACCCAAAGAAGACACGAAGACCAGAATCTTTCTTTTGTAATCAAACTAAATTAAAAATACCTATACAAACTATAAATTTCAGCTTTGCGAGTAATAAAGTTGTGGAGGTTCGTCTAGCTAGAGACGACTTCTGTGAACTTGCTTACTTAGCTAAAGAAAACGAAAAGCAGAAGAGCGTAATAATTCAAGCGGATGAAATCTAATCTTGGATAAGCTACTACCTGTGTAGACCAGGGTTGTTCGGAAATAAAATATTCCCCAGTCCTATGTTACCCTCAACTTTTTTTCCATGAAACCTTGAGAGGTACTTGGAATTATTTTTATAGAATATTGACATTAAATATTATGATTTGTAAAAAGTGCATTGCCTACTGCTGATATTTGTATGCAGCAAAAAAACTCTGAAACAATTCTAACATTTAATAGTGGCATTACTCGTTGGTACATTCTGTACATTCTGTAACCCACATTAATATATTAAATAAATAAGTGTCCATATTTTCTTCTGTGTTGAATTTTTTTGAATGAGACCCAACATGGCGTAGTATTAATCCAATATGTACTAAGAAAATAATAATTCCATAAATCATAATTTGCAAAGGTCAGGGAAATATTTCCAAAAACTATTTTCTTAAAATAAATAGTTAAAAATTTTACAACCCTGTTTTTGACTAGACCGATACGTTCATCTGAACTGAACACATGTAGTGGTACAACGAAATCGACTTTACTTATAGAATATAGTAGGAGGAGAAGGTTAAAAAAATAAAAGGAAAGCTGTTTTAGATTTGAGATATTCCTCACGAAATTATATCGTCGTCAGTGCTAGTAAAAAGACTGTGCTGTGAGCCTACTACGTAGTCTCACTCAGATTATTATACAAAGCATCATGGCTCATGCATGTATTGGATGGATTGCATTGCAGTTTGTAGTCTTTGTAGTTTCTGGAGTGAGTGAGTGCAGTGCACGACGGGGAAAGTTAGGATAGGGAAATGGTTAAAGTATTGTTTCGTCTGCTCTGCTGCGTGTTACCAACAATCATTTGCTACGAAAACTGAGAAAGCCTTCTAGAAACCATAAAACGGGGAAATACGATCTTAAGCAAAGCTTCTAGTTAAGTGACTGCTATTTATACCCAATACCAAAACTGAAAACACATCTCTATAACAGCATCCAGTGAAAGTATCCTCATGCAGTGTGCTATTACATCACACAATACCACACTTTCTTAATGATTCTTATATACCTACATGTGATGTACACTGCCCACAAGAAGCCAGAAGGATCGAACAGAAGAATTACTACTAGATACAACTAAACCATCAACTATTTTTCACTAAGCCATTTTTCCAAATTGAAAAATAGTTTTTGTTTCCTTGCAAAGAAAAACGTCAGCATATATTTAAGTACCTAGGTATCAAATTTGTATGAAATGAAACAGAAAATGAAATTTTGAACATTGTGGATACTGCGATTTAAAAATACGATGTGTACGTAGTAGTAGTACATTTTACAAGGTAGTAATACATTTTAAATCATAAATTCTTAGTGTCGAAACTGCAGATATGGTTTTTAATCATTTGTTGATATTCTTCAAAATTGAGTTTGGACGACAATGTGTTTAACTGACTGAATGGACTCATCATGTACTATTGTAATTCATTCTGTTGCAAACTTTCATTGAAACGTAAAGGACATTGAATTGTTAAATGAATTGATGATGGGGATGCGAGTGCGGGTCATAAAAGTAGAGAAGTAACATAAAGCAGCAGTGCCGGGTACTTTAGTTGTGTTAGTGTGACTATTACTGGCGTGTGGTATTAATTTTTTTGGTTTGAATTGACTAGCGATCAAGCTGAGCATTAGTGCCGCATTGAAAGTTTATGTGACGCAAACTGTGCTCATGAAAATAAATGACAGACAAAGACGGTTCCCGTCTATCTTGCTGAGAATTGTGAATTGGTGACTGTGGCTATGTGGCTTTGTGCTACTCGAGATTTGAGGGCGTACTCGACGTGTTGGGTGTGCGGAAGAAAGAAAAGGTTGCGTCTGAAGTGTGTGGAGTCTGGACTGGAAAGAGAGAGAGAGAGAGAGAGAGAAGAGAAATAAAGCAGCAAGGAATGACGCCATGGTTTTGTATTTAATGAATCCCACCGAACAAGACACAATCACTAAAATAAAATGTGGACCTTGTTTATAGGTTTTATATGGGAATGAAATTATCCTCCAAAGATGCCATAAAGACTGTAGAATCAACTCGCTGAGCGTCTCAATCCAATCCCCGAACGGTCTGCCGAGTCAACAAATGTTTCCCACGGGACAACTTTAGGCTAAAAGAGTTCTCTATCCTTTATTGTTAACAAACACAGGCAAATACTACAAAACAACATTACAGCACGAGATATTTCCACGAATAACATTTATAAAGGTATATCAAGGCAACATTGCTACTAGAACTAGGCATGTTATCATAGACACGGAGAGTTACAGTCAGAGTTACATTTATAGCTTTAAGTAACTAGAAACAACTACGATTGTAGTAAAAACACATTATTATTGTATTATGTGTGTGTACTTTATGCACTAACTTATTCTTACACTAAACCTATATTATTGTAAGTAGTAAGTAACAAAAACAAATGGTACTTCAACTAACCTCCTACTGTTCGCTCATCGCTCTACGCACTAATTCTTTACAAACACACCCGTGAAACGAAACATTTTTTTTCTTTTCCGCTCTTTTCGCCTTTTTAATATTAGTCAATGTCTTTATACAATTGTCAGGAATAGCATAAATATTATCCGTAAACGTATTTTTCAGATTTAGATTTTCCTTTTCAGAGTTAAAATTGAGTAGTTGCAAGGTAAGGTCATACATATTAAGGTAGCGCAATGAGAACCACTCAAAACACTCTGGTTCTATATCAGACTTTTGCGATAATATTTATGAAATACAAATTAATTATTAAATATTCTCTAGGGATTAAAACAAAAACAACCAAGCCCACTTCTACATGAAAGAGTTGTAGGAACAAAACGGATTGACAAGTGATGTTGATCAATAAGTAAATTTACTTCATTTAAACATTTAACCCACGTGTTGTGAACACATAATTATTATAGGTACACAGGGAAATTAGGTATATTTATATAGTTAACAGCGTGATATTTAACCACTAATATATTTTTGGCATTTCATTCATTTTTTTTTAGACTTAGATATTTCACTATAACGGTAAGTACACATAAAAATGAATAAATCATTCAAGATTTTCGATTACTGATTTAATGATTGCAGAGAAAACAGACAAAAAGAGTTTTGCTGGTCAAAATTCAAGAAATTGCAAATGACATATTACATTTTACACGGCACTGTAAAATTTGTCACATAACGTGTGTGCAAGTTCATGCTACTGGGCTCTTAATGGCGAGTTTGTTCTATTTAGATAAAAGGAAGTTGTAATAAAAATAATAACAATATGATGTATAAAATAAAATAAATCCAGTCTTATAGTAGCCATACATCGCTAATGTGGGTATTGCAAAACGTTTAGACCCGATAAGAGTTTGGTTGCACAAACAAGTCAAAGACATTCACTGAAATGTCTACATTCGTTTGCTCATACATTGAGCCCACATGATTGGCTTCATTAGGCAGGATGAGACGACAAAGGTATATATACATCCGCATTTCAATTAAAATGAGACGTTGCGTGCTGCATAGGAAAAGAGGGAACATGCTCACTAAAATCACACTCTAAAACACTGCAACTCTACCCACGAGAAACCGCATCCCAGTTTACAGCAAAAGATAACACCGGAATGAAACAAGTAACGAGTATAATATTTCTTACAATTAAACCGCTATGAACAAAAATTAGTAACTGCGTATTACATCTTAATATTAATAATGATATTATTCTCTTTCTGTAAGATTATTGCCTCAAGATAATGATAATAAAACATTATTGCTGATGTAGACATAAGCACGTTATGGCCACCAACGTTGAAGTAAGCTTAAGACGAAACGTTATACAGTAAATAAATAAGAAAATAGTTTGAATTATTTGCAATGAGATGGGAACTGACTGAAAAGCTCAGCAGGGTTGCAAGTTGTAGTCGTCGATTCTGCAATTTTGTTTCTCATCGATATTCATCGTGCTTAAAAAGCACACTATAATTATAGTAACAGGTTAACTCTCGTTAAATCCCGAATTCACTCTTCTACAAAAAGAGAAGATGTTGAAAAGAAAGACTTTCTTGGTCTACCTTAGATTTAACTATGCAGACATTATTGCAGCACTGAATCGTAGGAAAGGATATAAGGGAGCGCGTGGTGGCTGAAATCTCTTGGTAAAAATCACACGGGTAGAAGGATAATAATAGTGATGCTCTTTATATAAATCGGTAGTCTTATGCCGACTGAGTGGAGTGAGCTTGAAGTGTAAGTGGAACGACATTAATGAGTTTACTTGAACATTCGACAGCAGAGTCTAGACAGTTTGCATTATGCATTCTACAAACTTGCGTCATCAAATGTACCAATTACGTTGTAACAATAAACATGAACCACAGATTTAAGTGGAGTGAAACCAGGAAACTAAAACTGAGCTATCGGACGAAAATTGCGCTTTTTGTACGTAATTAGATACATAATGCGAGCGATTAATAAACTGACGTTGCAGGCAACTCCGTTCTCTCCTTACACGTTCGTTATGATTTTGCAGTTTTGGTTTGTTCATTCATTACAAAATACCAAATGAAAACCTGAAATGATAATAACAACAACAGCCCGAAATTAATTTCACGTTTCACTGCCACATTTCCTTCATTCGCTCCAGTTATAATAATAGCTGCATAACTTGAATCATAAGCCGTCTTGACGTTATTGTTTCGTGTTTACTTAATATAGCGTTCTGCTTTGTTTACAGAGGGTGGTCTTGAGCATAATTGCTGAAATGAACATTCATAGTCCTAAGTGATAAGTATTCAACGAACGCAAAGAATACTTAAGTCTTGACTTTTACTGGCGATAACATTTATTGAAGAAAACTTGAAACTAAGATGAAAATTGTTACTTTGCTTCATTTGTCTTTTTGTAGTTTTTTACGAATATATTTTTATGCCACTTCTCCGTACTTCCTAGCTTGAGTGATTTTTAATTCCAAACCTCGTACTTGAGGTACGACTTGAGAGAGTTCGGAATTTCCAATTTGTCGATTGTTGGACTGTGTGCAATTTTTCTCACCGACATTCTAGCCAAGTGCATCAATCTTGGAACATCCGCCGGAGTTGAGTAAAAGTTCACCTTGAATTTTGTCGTGCTAAAAACAAAGAAACCCATTAGTTACTTCATACACAATACATTTCACGAAAACGTGTTCTTTTCAAGCCTAGTTTGACAAGAACAGCAACAAAAACAGACATACTACCATGGCTCTGTAAGTTTTCAATAATGGAAAGGAAAAACGCCAGACTCGAATCGATAACTGTATAAAACCTAATTGACTAGAAGAGTAATCTCTAAAGATGTAACATAAATTACTGATACTTCAATATGGGTATTTCCGACTGGACAGGTAGAGTCATTAGTTAAGATTTAACAATTCGGCTAGCAAAATTGTTAAAATTAAATGAGAGCACATTAATTGTGCTGTTCCATGAAAGTAAATTAAAACATGATCCACAATAAAGATTAAATAAGTCGAATTCACTTCACTAACATGAATTCGATTCGTGTAGAGCTTACAGGGAATTCTACGTCGAGTCAGAGCGAGTTGTAATCTCATTGTGATTTAAGTCGGGTAAAAGGAGACATACTTTCATGTCTGTGTAATATCTCAACTCGAATGAGATATGTGGGAAACTCACATGGGGAAAGAGAAGGGCGCTGGAGGTGCTGTTTGTGTAAGTTAAACAAGAAGGATTGGGAACAACTGAAAACATTTATCATGCCGAGTTCTCTGTTCTTTTGTATTAAATCTTTGGAGCGTTATTAGCTGTTTACTTTACGGATGATGTTCTCAAAAATATTTCTATGTTTGTATTGCATATAACAGTATACTTAATGTTCTCCCATGCTTCGCCCTGCTTTATCTCTCTTTCTCCACTAGATCAAAGATCAACAATGGAAATGTAATTTAGCTATTGGTTTGTTTGTCTTACCCGACGGCCACACATCTTCCAGAGGGAGAGTAAGTACAGCAAAGAGTCTCCTCCTCTTCTCCAGCTATTCCTTCAGGATCAATGTCACCCATTAGATTCCAAAAACGGATCAAACTACAAAACAAACAGTAAACACAACTGTGTAATCGTACTGGGTTTACCGTAAAGTTCCCATTACATGTCTACCAGCTATTTGCAAAATCAATGGCATACAATTTTACCTATTTCTCAAATACAACTACATTACGCAGAGACCATCTTAACGACAAGTATGGGGAAGAAACATACAATTGCCCTCTAAAGATCAATTTTGGCCTATTAGTATACATACATTTAAAGCCGACATGATGTAAAATACCACTGACGATGAGTACCCCTCTGGATTTTATTGAAATAGGCGGAAGAAATCGAATTTTTGAAAATTTAGCAGATTGTTTACTAAATCATCAAAAAGCTCAAAAGTTGAAATGAAGGTGTAAGGATTTTTAGAGATGGAAGGGATCGTATACGACTTTTTGTTGGTAGCCTTTGACTTTCTCTCTTCGCTTTCTTTTACTTATGTATAACTTATAGTAGTGAAGATGGTCGTCAATATTGCCAAAATCATGACAACTTTTAGAATAAAATATCACTTTATTTTGTCAACTCTGTAATCATACCTGCAAACCCCCCCTCGTGGTAACGAGGTATCGGCAACGGTGGCCGAACGAGGTATCGGAGTTAGTAGGCA